>JAHBCN010008942.1:0-36871 GCA_019359885.1 Listronotus oregonensis | reverse complement strand
ATACCCCGCGGTTTAAAATTTTATAATTTTTTTTGATTGATTAGAAAAATGTAGCTAATTATGTAGTTTAACAACAGAAAGGGTTTCGCCCAAAATTTTTATTTATTTAAAATTTTTTCATTTTTTAAATAATAAAAGAAAATTTTTTTAATTTTTTTTTTAAAAAAAAAATTAAAATTTCAATTTTTTAAATTATTTTGTTTTTAAAAAAAATTTTATTAGAATTTTTTTTGCCCCAATGGGAATTTTGAAAACTATAAAAAAATACAAGAAATTATTATAACACTATTTTTGTAGGAAATTTAATTACCTATAAAAAATATTCTGTGTAAAAATGACGAAAATTAATTTTTATAAAGTTACAGCGATTTAAAAACTTTTTTCCACTTAAATTAAATAAATATTGTTTAAGTTTAAATAATATAAATATGTGTTTGGCCCCTCCAAAAGATTTTTTGATTTTAAGTAATATTAAAAAAATAGAGCTTTTTAAAGACATAATATGTTACCAACGATTTATATATTCTCGTATATCGATCATTGATAATACTTAATAGATATTTTATATTTCTAGATATAAATATATCTATGTCTATCAAAAAGTGCTTGATAAGTGGCAAAAAGCACAGACAAGAAGTGCGAATCGTTTGTTCTTAGTTCTGGGTAAATACTAATAAAGGGATCCATTATATAATGTGTTATAGTTTTAATTTATTACCTGTTATAATTTATTAACCGGACCGAGTTGACAAGGGGAGTTTTAGGTAAAAACAAATTTAGGGATCAGGTTTACATGTCCGAACCTTCTTTTCTCGGGAGGCAGTTTACATGTTTCCATTTTATCGCCTATTTAAAAATAAAAACCTTAGGACTATCTTATCAACCATTAAAAAAGCATCAGCATAATTCGGTATTATTTTTATTTTCTTCCGCTATGTAAATATGTAATTTCCAATACTTCCGAAATGCACCGTACAGTGACTCATTACCTTTCGGCCCTGCAGCCGCAGTGGCCCCACCTGGCAGACGTCGTAGTCATTATCAGCGGGCTGGGCCTTTCCGCCCGCCGCCGCTTGGGTCACTGACCCGCGTCTCGACGCCGCCGCCCTGGGCGACGCCGCCGCCACCGCCCAGTGGACCACCGCAAACGCTGCCGCTGCGTGCACGAGGACGACGACGTCGCTCGGCAATTGACCCGCCAAAAGACAGATGTTGATGTTTAGGTTGCAGCAAGTGTAATAGGTATTGTTCCTAATGTTTACAGAATGGCTTTTTGAGAATCTATTAGATAAAAGGAAACAATGCAAATCAAAAGTTCAGAACACATGGGAGAAAATTAAAAAAGATTTGGTCCTGGAAACATATTTTTCGTCATAAACTAAAAAAATAAAATAAATAATGTCTAGGAGGAGGTATACTCATAATTGCTGATAAGCGGGCCCCTTGATTATTTTAATTCACAAATCACTTTAAATCTCTTCCCTTGCATTTAAAAAACCATCTGCTAAATATTTTTTCCCAGAAAAAATTAGTTTCGTCGTAATTACACTAGTTCACATTTAGCCCTTTTAATTTGTTGTCAGACCAAAAAGCGGTGCGACGACACAAGGGTTGCCTGGAACTCGGCAATATTAATGTATTTTATTCAGAGCAAAAAGAGAAAATCCATCGCGTTCCTTTATTCCAATTTAAGATAAATCGGTTTAATGTAAAATAAAGATGCAACATAATAAATGTAACGGGTAATTACACCGTCAAAATACCTCGCATTTTCCACAAAAAAAATTATACGTTTTACAAAAAACAGTCATATCATAAAAGAAAAAAAATTGTTGCTAAAATATTTTGATTGCATGAAAATTTGTTGCTTGGCAATTTTGTGAATGATATTTACAAAAAAATGTCGCGAACAAAACTGCCATAAAAGCAACAAACTTGAATAAAACAAGAGAAATATTTTGCCTGGAATTTTTTTTCTTGAATGATTGAGACTATTTCACGAAAAAACGAACCAAACTTTAGCTAGAAACACAGTGTTTATTCAACAAAATAGAAACAATACTTATTTGTAATTAATATTAAATATACAGTTGTTATAATCCACAGTGGTTTGTCCATTTTTTTACCAAAGCATAGTTTTGAGTTTGATTGACACGGAGCAGTTGAGAAGTGGAAGCTGCAGAGCAAACTTTATTGGATGTTCTGAGGTTTTCGATGAATTAATAATAATAATAATAATAAACAATCTTTATTTCATAAGTATTTCACCATAAGGTTAAAACATAAAAGGAAATAACGTTACAAAAAAAAAAAAAAACAATAATACTGCCATGTTAACTACAAAAAAACACATATTTACATAAATATCTACAAATTTCTAACAAATTCAAAATATTCTGGCGACAGTGTAGGGTTCTATGGTTACTAACAAATTAAACAATTTTTTTCAACCTATTAATATTATCAATTGCCTTTATGTCCATAGGCAAGTGGTTAAAAACTTTATACAATTATAGTACGCTCCATTTTCAGTCATTGTTAATCTATGTCTAGGATAAATATAGTTTATATTTCTGGACGAATATACATTTAGTGGAAAACTACCCTGAAATAAGTTTCTATTTTATACAGAAATAATATGCACTCCTGTATGAAAATTGCAGTCACAGTCAAGAGTCTATTTTCCCGAAACTTACCCCGTATGATTCCCTAAAATTCATCTCAAACATAATTCTAATAACTCTTTTTGGCAGATAAACAATCTGTCTATGTCTCTGCAACTTCCATACAAGATTATGCAATATCGAAGGTGAACTTCAAAATTTGCATGATAAATTATCTTTCTTGTTCAAACATCTGTATATTTTGATAAGACTCAAAGCTGTAGCACACTGAATTTAATTTCGTCTGACATACTCGACATGATGCTCCCATGAAAGAACATCATCTATAACTACAACCAAAAACTTTGTCTTTCCCTTCAAGTCCAGAGAATCATTATTATATTTGGTTCATCTATTCGTGACCTGTTGGTTTTAAATACAATGGCATTTGTTTTACTAGTATTCATGATGAGTTTATTTTTTGTAAACCAGTCGCCTGCCTGCAGCATTATATTTTTTGTTTTTATTTTAAGATTAAGCATATTGCCATCATTCACCAACACGCTTGTATCATCTGCATAATTTGTTAGTTGACAAAAATCTTCATAACTTTTAGATATTTCTGTAATATTATTCAATGCCCTGCGGTACTCCAACCTGAATTGATATTTCATCAGATAAATATTTTTGGTTTTCGTTTCTTAATAATACTTGTTGTTTTCTTCCAGTCAGATAAGATCTAATTAATTCCAAGGGTATTCCTCTTACTCCATAAGAGTTTAATTTTTCTAACAATATTTTAACATTTAAAGTATCATAAGCCTTAGATAAATCTAGAAACAGCCCTAATGGAACTTCCCCTCTTCCAAAGAATTAATAATGTACTGTACAAATTGAAATACCGCAGTCAGCGTGGACCTTCCGTTTATGTATCCATGTTGGATGGAACTTAACAAATTATTTGAGACAAAAAACTCCATTAAACGTCTAGATATGATGGTTTCAAGCAACTTAGAAAATGATGGCAATAAGCTAATGGGTCTGTAATTTTCAATTTTTGAATCATCTCCTTTCTTAAAAACTGGTACACCAGTGCATTTTTGAGACCATCCGGAAAGATACCACATTTTAGGGAATTATTAAATATGTGACAAAGGGGTTGTGCAATTTGCGTTATAACATATTTTAATAGATTCGATGATATTTCATCATGTCCACTACTTTGTTTTTAAGTTTTTTAACAATTTCAAGAATTTCTTCGAGGTCTGTTAGACGCATTTTAAGTGACTTTTCGTTATATTCTATGCTTGAACTGAAAGGTATGTGCTGCAGATTATTAAGCAAATCTGGAGCAGCATTTACAAAAAAAGTGTTAAAATTGTTTGCCACATACTTTAAATCTCCTTTTACTTTAATTTGTGTTTTAGATATATTTTCCCTTTTATTTCATTGACGATAGACCAGGTACTTTTTGTCTTGTTATCAGAGTTTCTAATTTTGTTTGCAAAATGTCTTTTTTTGTTCTCAATTAAAAGGTTATTATATTCCTTTTTCTTTTCATTATATAAATTTTTATACCTGTCATTCGATTAAGGTTAGTATATCTATCACTTTTTAATACATAAAGGATATCTAATTGATTTTTACATTCCCTGATCGCAGGATCACTCTGTCTATATATAGGCTTGTTAAAGTTTCTTTGAGGCGGTTTTTGTAACGGAAAACATTAATTAAATTTATTTTGAAAGATGTTCATAAATGTGTTCCACTGCTCATTTACTAAGTTATTGTCTAAGGAATACACCTGTTGCCAGTTTATTTCAGCTAGTACGCTCTTGAATTTCATTTTGTTAGGCTGCTGAAATTTCGTTTTTCAGTAAAGAAAGTTTTTTTTTATATAGTTAGAGTAAGTTTTTGAGCAGTGTGATCTGAGATAGGAGAATGTAAAATTTCAGTTTTTTATTACCGTCAAAGTTTGTTAATATATTATCAATACAACTCTTACTGAGGTTTGTGATACGGGTATAATCCGTTATAGTATGAATCACATCAAAAAAATTAATGAGTGATATAAGGTCCATTGTGATTTTGGTTCCAGACTTAAAATCTCCAGCTAAAACTAAAATGTGCTTATCTGAACAGATATGTAACAATTGCTCCATCTTATCCAGAAAAACTCTAAAGTCCCCATTAGGAGGGCGATACAAGGACACAAAGATAAAAGTTGTATTGTTTATTTTCATTTGACAGCCACAACATTCAAATATATTTTCTACACTAATAGCATTAATGTCACCTCTTGTTTTACACTGAATTTCCGATCTTACATAAATTGCACTACCACCATGTCTGTTTTCGTCTTTTCTACAAAAACTTGTAACTAGATTGAAACCTTCTATCCCATAGTTTTCCAATTGTGTATTTGTCTTCCAATGTTCGGTAACACAGAGTGTTTTACAATCACCATGGCTAGTTAAAAAGTCTTCCAGGAGATCCACGGAATTTCCTATAGACCGAAGATTCTGGTGTATTATGCTGATTACATTTTTTTTGCAAATGTCTTTTTTTATTTTGGTGAAGGTGTTTTCCTTCGTTTTTAAAAATTTTCATTCTCATTATAGTTAACATATTGTCTGGATCTTTGCCACTTTTTCTGGTAAGTAGGACAGTTTGGATCTCTTGCAGAATGCTTTAGGTCGAATTTAAGATGATAATCAAAATCTAGCTGTAGATATGGTTTTAGCAAATTCGCGTTGTAATGTCCTGTTACCTTAATCAATTTCTGTTCGCCAACGCCTTGTTTAGCTAGGCAGATACATGGAGTATTTTTGAACTAACATCCCTTCTGCCAATTTGGATGAACCATAAGAAATAGTCTGTCTGTTGAAATATTTGATAATCTTTTTCCAATAATTTTATAAATAATCTTACAGGGCATAAGTCTTTGTTTACTGAATTTTTTACTAACCATTTGCTGTTTTTTTTATCTTGGGACAGTCCACGAAGGCTGATGCCTAAGTACTAATGTATTGTGGGTGTCTTAAGTGTGGTAAAAGGGAGTTTGTTCACACGTGACTTAAATATTTGGAGATTGGGAGGAGAAGGAAAAACTTCTGCGGGTAGCAGGTTCCATAGTCTTGACACTCTAGGAATGAAAGAACGAAGAAAGCGGGAAGTTCGGGGCAACTCTAACTGAACTGTAAAAAGATGCATAAAAGTTGCACTACGTGTTGCTCTGTTGGGAGCTGCCAGAGAAGAAATTATACTGGACAACTTCTCTGAGCAGAAGCCGTGAAAATACCTATAGAAGAGCGACAGATCCCCTACAGCTCGAGGGCGGGCAAGAAGAGGAAGCCTTTCTGTGAGCGTTGGATCATTAATAAGACGAACGGGTCTTCTTTGAATGAAGTCCAGAATGCTAAGTGTTGTAGGGGACGCCATTCTCTAGACATGAGAACAATATTCTAAAGAGGGTCTGATTTGGGATACATACAGAGTGTACAGATTGAAAGAAGAGAAATATTTTCTGACTCGAAAGAGAAATCCAAGTTTTTTTAAAGCTGCCGAGGCTATGGATGTAATGTGTTTGTGCCAGTTGAGGTTATTCTCAAAAGTAACGCCGACAAGATTAAACGACTCTTGGTTCTGCAGAACTTGGCCGCTCATATGTAAGGGATGAGCATTGGCAGACTTTTTCGCGACAGCGAATATGACTGTATTTTCGAGGCATTAAACTGAACAAGATTTTTGGCGCCCCAATCCAAGATAAGTTTGAGGTCTTGTGAAAGAGATATCTGCATTGACCTGCGCTTGTTGTCCAAATCAGAATTACATGGTGGTTTAAGAAATTGAATACTAGAGTGGAGGGTACTATCGTCAGCAAAACTATGAATGGGATTGATTGTGGAAGAGAGAAGATGAGAGCCCTGGGGCACCCCAGCATTAATTTGGTAGAAGCTGGAAAAATGACCATCTGCAGTAACTGATATACGTCGATTAGAAAGGAAACTGGAAAGCCAAGAGCAAAGCTTAGGTAGAAGACCGTAAGAAGGAAGTTTGCTAAGAAGTTCATCATGCCAGACCTGATCGAAAGCTTTGGATATGTCAAGAGCAACGATCTGGGATTTACCAAGAAACTCAAGGGACTTGTTCCAGTTGTGTGAGACAAAGAAAAGAAGATCAGCTGTGGATCTACTGTGACGGAATCCATACTGCCTATCATGTAAGATCTTATGTTTTTCCAGATACTTTAAGATTTGGGAATTAATGAATTTTAATTTTGGAAAATATACTGTTATTCTCACTTCATCCGGTGAATTCTTCCGTCATACCAAACTCCTTTTGGAAATATTGAACTTTGCAGTTTACTGCTTCAATGCCTCTCCAAGCAAGGAAGTTCAAACAAAAACAGGTGAAAAACCTTTTTTTGTAGTCCATCGGGATTTTCTTTATCGTAGCTTTTAATTATTTTCAGTGCGTTTTTGGTAGATAAAGCTTTTGAACTAAATTTTCTTTTGTTTGGAGAACTTTGAAGCTCTTTTCTTTTTGTGCCTCTTGTCATTCGAGTATTTTTAAAGAAAATATACGAAAAAGGGTCAATTTTTATTTCGTATTCTTTAAAATATTTTTCTTGCATCATTTTTGCAGTGGTATTCCATATAGACTTTACAGAAGATTTTTTCATAGTCTTCGCAATTGCCCCTTTTCATGTTAAACGCGTAATCTTCAAGGATTTTTGCCAGATATATCACTGAAGCATGTTTCTTAAGCGTATATTTTCTTACTTTCCTAAATAAAGAGAACTGCTTCCAAATGGAGTTCTTTGACCTCCGTGTGCATGAAAGCTTATAGTATTTTACTTTTTAAATAATCAAATCAAAAGTATCTTGATATCCAGATTAGCTCCGCTTAGAGTTTTATTTACTTTGCTTTCATTTGACATGTGATATTGGAACCTAGCCCCGGTCGCCTCTGTCGACCAAGCGTTGTGAATTCGTGTGATTAGCCCCTATATTTGAATTTTAAATGCTTGAAATTCGGTTATAAAATTTGGTATAAAAAATATTTTGCAGAAGCCTTATTTTGGTATAAAAAGTTATTTTTAGCCAATAAAAATAATTGTGCAAGGGCCTATTGGTATAAAAATAAATATTTTATATGATGCTTGTCGGTGCCGTTTCGGTAAACAATTTATAAGGTTAACAAGGAAATGTATTAAAATATTACATTCGCTTCTTTTTTTCCATTTTTCTTTATATGGCATTGCAATCGGTGGTTTAGTTTCCTTAAGTAGGTATTATACAAATACCGTATTTTTGGTTAATGATTTATTTACAAGATCCGCTCTTTCAAAAGCAAAATTTACCGTTTTGCTTCGTTATAATTTCCAAAGGCTCTTGCGAACTACATAATGATATTGACTTGCTCTTCATGTGTCTTAATCATTTGAACTTTTTTAAACTTAACAAACGCATTTTGCGAATAAGAAAAATAATACCAATAATTACAAAAATACCATTTGAACCGTGCAAAAAATGTTAATAAATTTTTTTTTAATTAAAATTTATTTAAAACGGTTGGATCTCTGTTACTCACTTTAAATTGTCCGTTCTTTTTAACTATTACCTTAAATTTACGAAAAACATAATACAAAAAAAGTTTTAAGAACAAAAACCCCCTACCCTTTAAATATACCCTTTATTAACCGTACAGGGTTATTCATTTTAAAGTAAACGGGGCTTTATTTTTGAACTTCCCTGTATTTAAAAAAAAACTAATATAGCCATTTCGTGTATTTTTTGCCTTAGAATTCAATAATCTTATCAGAAAAACATTTAAAACAAAAACAAAAGAGTTACAGCACAGAATATAAACCTCAATAAGAAGCGACAATATTTAAAGACCCAAAATTTTTAGGAGGGGGCTAAGCTGTTTAACTGTCAACCCGCTGCCGGCAGCTTTTAGTCCGGGATTACATGTTTCGTTTAGTGCTTTGTTGAGTTTTATGTGCTGTTTCATTCGTTTCGTTCAGTTTTGTGGATATCTTTAAAAAAAAAGCACTAAATGTGCATAGTCATGTCGATTGGTATTTTTAATTGCGCATTTTTTTCAACTAAAACTGTTTATACAAGGTGTCATGTGACGGTGGCCAGTATCAACTTTCTTAATTTAAATGCAATACCCTGTATATTATTCAATATTTTGGTTTTTTCAAAGCATTCTAGACATATTTTATGTACAATGTCCCATACCTATTTCAACTGTTTCGTAAATATTAAGCGTTTTCAGGTTTACTGCATCTATTGCCTTTGCATCTTTGCCACTTTCGTGAGGGTTACTTTTTGCGCATATACCTACTAGAGGCAGCCGTGCCGCTCGGCTGTACGGACAAGCGTGCGAGAGAGTAAGAAGAATAGCTGTATGACATTTCTCTCGCGCCTTGTGCTGATTAATTGGCGGATTCAAGGCTGCCTCTAGTAGGTATATGCACAAAAAGTAACTTTCAAGAAAGTGGCAAGCATGCAAGCACAAAACATCTAAAAGCACCTAATAGTTTTAAAATAGTTAAAAATAGGTATAGGACATTGTACATGAAATATATCTAGAATATTCTGAAGAATCCTAAAATTGACTAATATACAGGGCGTTGCATTGGCAATATTCTTACTAAGAAATTTTGTTGTTGTTACCAATATAGAAATGCTAAATTATATATTCATGTAAAAAAATTAAAGTACATTGTAGTTTTTTTTTTACAGTAAAAATGAAAGGATATTCATTTATAGTAAAGGTAAGTATTAAGCTGTATAGGTACCGTTTTACAAAAAAAAACATCCCTCCACTGAGTTTTTGACCCCAGAAACCCATAGAATCACATACCTTAAAACTTTTTTCTCTTTTTCTTTGAAATGGGAGATGTACATCAAGAGTAATTAGCGGAAGCAAAAAACTGTATACTATTTGTTTTTTTCCAAAATGTTATACAGTTAGTTAGACCTAAAATGGATACTGGATAGGTACTCGATGACCTCAAAACCATATATTAACACTTACTTATTGTTTTATTACAATTTAGAAATAAAGATTTCTTATAATTATTTTACATCTGCTCACACAAAAATTACATAATATTAATTTTTTTAAGAAACATTGCAACATTTAATCCCCTGTAAACATCGCTTTGCCCAAAACTAATTTTTCTCAAAAATAATCTAATCTTTTTTGAGAATAACCAACCCTAAAAAAACTCCTTAAAAGGGACGATTTTCCAGGACTGCAATGTATAGTTATACATATAGTTGTTTTTCCGTGTAAAACTGAATTTTTACTGTTGATATTTCTCTCAGTGTACCCCCAAGCTGTTTAAGTGTCATTCCGTCTACACGTGACGTCAGAAATTTGTTTTCCATATAACCAATGCTATTGGGAACTTTATGTCGCTTCTTATTGAGTTTTATATTCTTTGGTTACAGCACGAGTGACAGTTTTCTCATTGTAGTCCTTATTCTAATATGTAACGATTTTGTTTCTTCGAATAAGACCTGGGCTGTTTGGCCTTACATACTAGTTTTAAAATCGTTTTTACTGATATATTTCGGTGGAAATTTGTAACATATCTTCGTTGTGTTTCCCTGGCGTTTTCTCCACATTTATAATAGAAAGTTATAATTTGAAGCCGTTCTTCTGATGAAAGTCTCATTATAAAACTATCCCAAAAAGTAAGAAACGTATTTTTAAAATTCTTGACTTTGACAAATAAGCACCTGTGACCTGTGGCAGCCAGGTTTTTTCAGGTGAAAGTATCCTTATAGTATCATGCCATTTTTAGACAGCTGCAGCAGAACCGCAGGAAATAACCCCAGCAACCCCTATATCACCGAATTTCTCGTGAAAATATCTATTTATTGATATAAAAATATACGGGGTATTCCATTTAAAAAATACGTCACTCATGCTGTAACTCTTTTGTTTTTGTTTCAAATGTTTTTCTGATTAGATTATTGAATTCTACGAAAAAAAAATACACGAAATGGCTATATTTGTTTTTTAAAAAAGTACAGAGAATTTTAAAAATGAAGCCTGCTTACTTTAAAATTAATAATCATTCATGTATTCTTTATATCATTAAATTCTACATGTAATTTGTTTTTGAAATTACATTTTCCTAGTTATTTTAAATCAGGGGTCTCCAAACTTTCCAGCCTTAGGGCCATACTGATTACTCCAGTAAGTTCCGAGGGCCAAAACCATATTACCATTGTTGCCGGTGGTAAGAAGTGAAATAGTCCACTGGTGAAAAAAAAGTCCGAAAAAGTACACAACGTTTAAAAAAGGCTGCAAATCGGACTAAAGTCCGCAAAACGGCAACACTGCATATTATTAATTTTCCTGTCATTATCTGTAATTTCTAGATTAGTCGTAGAGTACGAGCCATGAGGAGTTACGTGACACGACATCTGGTGGACACAAGCGGAAATAGGTAGTACCTTCTATCGCTAACAGATGGCGCTAATAGCACGTACAGAATAATCTCGTTGGTTCGAGAAAGTTCTGGTGTCTTCCACTCACTTCTAGATGGCAGTAATTGGAATATATAAGAAGGCTAGTGGCGCAACCACAAGTCAGTTCCTATGACACTGTTGTTAAATAAAATATTGCATACCTCCTTAAAACGTGTTTGTGCGTGTTTAAGTTTGAGACATCTTTATAACAGTATTTTGATTTGAATTGTTGCTTTTGTGTGTGAATTAGTAGTATGGAAAAGAAGCGAAAAATTGATAGTGAATGCAGAAAATTCAAAGATCAGTGGAACATTCAGTATTTCGTAATTGAGTCCAGTAACAAGGCGCTATGTTTGATTTGCAATGAAAGCATAGCCGTTCTCAAAGAATATAACATTAAATGTCATTATGAAACAAAACATTTTCAAAATTACTCAAAATATACAGGAAGTTTGCGGACAGAAAAATTCGAAGCTATGCAGCGCGGATTGAAATCGCAGCAATCTTCATTTACAAAACTCAAAACTGAACAAGAGGCTGCAACTTGTTCCAGCTTTCGTGTGGCTCTTGAAATTGCAAAACGTGGAAAACCATTCACCGATGGAGAAATGATCAAAGAATGCATAATTGCAGTAGCCGAAGAAATGTGCCCTGAAAAGGTAAATTTATTAAAAACTGTCAGTATGTCAGCAAACACTGTGGCTCGAAGGGTAGAAAACATCGCTGAAAATATATCCTCTCAACTGTTCGACAAAAATGGACATTTTGAGTGGTTTTCTTTGGCCTTGGATGAGTCAACGGATGTGTCAGATACTGCTCAGGTGTTGATTTATATTCGAGGAGTAGATAAAAGCTATGAAGTGCACGAAGAACTTCTTGATATGTATAGTATTCATGGCACAACTACTGGTACAGATATTTTTAAAGGAGTTGAAATGGCCATTAATCAAAAGAACCTTCGATGGAAAAACTTGAAATGTATTACAACTGATGGAGGCAAAAACATGAGTGGGAAAGATAAAGGAGTGGTCGCTCTTGTGTCAAAGGCTGTAGAAAATGACGGTGGTTCAAAACCATTAGTCTTACATTGTATCATTCATCAACAGACTTTCTGCGGAAAATGTTTGGATATGTCTGACGTTCTGAAACCAGTCATATCAACTGTTAATTTTATCAGATCTTTTGGGCTGAATCACCGACAATTCCGACAATTTATTGAAGAGATTGGAGAAACGGACTTACCTTATCATACTGCCGTACGCTGGCTTAGTTGTGGGAAAGTCCTTCAGCGCTTTTTTGAACTTCGAGCAGTGATCGAAATTTTTTTGAATGAAAAGCATCGCCCTCTTACTGAATTACAAAACAACGCATAGCTGTGGAAGTTAGCATTCTATGTTGATTTGACAAAACATGTGAACGAACTGAATTTGGGATTGCAAGGAGAAAACCAGCATCTTTCTGATTTATACACTAATATCAAATCATTCCGGAAGAAATTGAGACTGTTTCAATCACAACTATGAAGTAAATGTTTTTCACATTTTAAAACATGTGAAATATTCAGCCACACTACTGAGACTGAGTTTCCTATCGATTTTGCAATCGAAACTTTGAGTGCTTTGAAGATAAATTTTGATACTCGTTTCTCGGACTTTGATGCCATTGCGAATCAAATTAAGATTTTTCAGAATCCTTTTGATACTGACATTGAAACCCTAGCCCCGGAACTTCAAATGGAAATGATTGATCTACAATGCAGTGATATAATTAAGAACAAATATCAAAACTCATCTTTGTTGGAATTTTATAAGAGTCTTCCACTGACACAATTTGATAATTTGCATAAATTTGCTCGTGGTCTGTTTTCTGTTTTTGGTACTACTTATTTGTGTGAGAAAACCTTCTCCAAAATGAAGTACACAAAAAATGTTTACAGATCGAAATTAACTGATGAGCATCTTAAATCTCTTTTAATAATTGGTACAAGTAAAATTAGTCCACAACTACAAACTATTGCCAGTGGAAAATCTCAATTACATAAATCTCATTAGTATTTCATATGTCATTATGTTTGTTATAAGTTATGTGATTATTTAAAATGTATAAAATGTTAGTTGGATTCATTTCAATAATTTGTTAGTTATTATATATACTGAAGTTAAATTTTCTGCATATTATACATGTCTTTACTCATTACAATTCTGTGTTTCTTTATCCAACTTATCACAAAAATAATAACAATAAGCCTACAAGAATGTTATGAGTTAGCGGAGTTAGCCCATGACCATATCAATGTAGATGTCATATTAATAATTATTCAACATAAAATTAGAATACTTCAGTAAACTAAATTTAATTTGCTATAAAAATTATTTGTTCTCTAAAAGGAGTTTTCAAGTATGCTAGCTCTCCGCGGGCCGGACAAAATCTGTCCGCGGGCCGGATGTGGCCCTCGGGCCGTAGTTTGGAGACCCCTGTTTTAAATAATTAAAAACTGTTTTTATTACTAACCCATTATCGGGCCATAACTCAAAAACTGGGCTTTTCCGAACCCATTTTTGATATTTTTCTTACTTTAATAATTATATAGACTTGTTTTTTCTTTGGATCGCAACGGACATTTACGAGAGGCCATTAAAAAAGACAATTTAACATGAAAATTATCGATTTTATATTGTATGTTGTCGGTTCCATTGCCCCAGTAAGTGGTTCTATTCTCCTTTGCCGATAATTGGCTGTTAAAGATTATTGCAAGCATTGTATACTAATTGGAGTACTACGGGCAATAAGAATAGCTTGGTAATAAATAAATACCTAGGAATCCTAGAGGATGTATGAAAATAGTAAAAGGTAGTTTAATAACCCATTTTCATTCTCGTTTTCTGAAATATTTTAGGTTTTCTGACAGATGTAATTTACCAGTGAAATTGTGTGTGACTTCATAGGTCTTTTAAAATTTCTTGATGGCCCATAAAACAAGAACTGCAGCTTTTTATCCTCGCTTGTTCATTTGTTTAAAGTTTATTAGTTTTTGCAGCAGATATTGGTAAATGTGAACGATATTGTTTCGTAATATACAATCACTAATCTTCGTTCTTCACCTTTTTATTAACAATAAAACTTAACAATGGAACGTAACTATGGTAAACATAATGACACGTAACTATGGTAACTGTTTAGTTGTCACTGTCTTCAAATGGACAATATCACCTTTAAATTACAACTGCACTTTGCAAAGGTTTCTGTTGGCTGTTTTATGGGTTTTTATTTCCTTTTTCAAATCTTACCCTCGTTAGGGATCTTGTTTTTAAGTCTGGGGAAAGTGGTGTCTTTTTTATTAAAAAACCTGGGCCATTCTTAGTATCCTTTCAGAGAAGAGATGTTCGTCTTATTAATGATTCCACCAGTACAGAGAAGCTTCCTTTTTAACAGACTGAAATGTAGGGGATCTTCGCTTTCTTTTAATTTTGTATTTTTCAACGGAATTCTGCTGCGAATATTACGCCAGGTATAATTTTGCATTTCTTGGCAATCTAGTTAAAGAAATAACGCGTAGTCCCACTTAAAATTTAAAATGGCGGATGCCCATTTAACTTGAGTTACCCCAACATTTATTTTTTGTTTCTTCATCCCTAAAAGTGATTTTAAAATGAATACTGCACTAATGTAATTTTCTTACAAAGGGGTCGACTTTTCCTAAATATTTTAAAAATAAAGTTCAAAACTCTTTGGACAATGCAGGCATTTAAAAGTACACGAAATACGTATGGAACCTTCCGAAAAATAATATTCGACTGAAATAAAAGCCGAAACAAATAAACATGTTTCGCAATGTTTTTCCGAATATTTTATTTCGGCATATTCGAACTATTAAAGTCAGGTCGGGGGTATATGTACGCTGGCTTATGCGGAATAATTTAAGTTTCCACTTTGAGTTTCGAAAGTATTCGATTTAAATTATCGAATACCCTAGTTTAAACTGAAATTAGGTTAGAGCTATTCTTTTCTAAGAATGCACCTTAAAATGAAAATGGCGGCATTTTGCCAAAGTGACACCACAGCCACCGAATTTTATAATTAAGTATTATCAAGCGTTTCTTTTTTTGATTTTTAATTTTAAATTCGTTTTTACTAAAAAAAAAATTAAAAATTAAGTAATTTTTCACACTTTAGGTTCAGATACCTAAATAGGTAAAACGTATATCTATTTAAACAAGTTTAAATAGGCATGATAGTGAGAGACATGGGCGTAGCGAGGTACGGGCAAGGAGGGGCAGCTACCCCCTAGAAGAGCGGTCGTTTGCTGATAAACTGTAATTCTGACGAGCTTCATAACTTGCGACGCTTCTTATAAAGGTATGTTTCCTTCCACGCGGCCGCCGCATGCGGCTAACGCACTACGTTAGCCGCAAAGCACTCCTACTCATGTTTTTAAATGTGCCTGGTTTGTTCCGAGCGGCCGTCGTATGCGTCCGCTGTCAACGACTGCGATTGATGCGACTGGACTGCTGAAGAAGCAGTGTAGCCGCAGTCGTGTCTGCGTCTGATATTTTGTTTGTGTTGTTTTGTGTGGAATGTCCGGTGTTTTTTAATTGTTAAAAATTGAAACTTTATTTTTTAAATGAGGTCCTGGATTTTTTATTAAGTATTTTAAGAGATTTTAAGATCCCAAATCCAATGATGTTTCGCACTTATTCAAAAAAATCAGTTAAAGATCCTGCCAAAAATATATTGTCTAACTCTCTCTAACATATGGTTTCTTATGAAAATGGCCATTAATAAAATTTTTTCGAATAAGTGCAATACCCTCATCGCGTCTTTGCTGAAATATTGGATTTATAGGGGCATTGCTATGTTTCAGGTTGGCTAATTGTAATAGTATTTCGTCATCCTCTTTTTCTTCTAATAATAAATATATTGCTAGATCATCCATTACGACTCTTACCAAAGATTATTCCCTTTACACTAATAATTTTGCTATCGCAAGTTTGAGTCGCGGTCCTGAGAAACCACCTGATTAAACGGCGGTCGCATGCGTTAGTCGCATTGCGTTAGTCGTATGCGACGGCCGCGTGGAAGGAACCACACCTTAAGACCTAAGAAACTAACAGGCTAAAAGGCTGGCTTGTGAAATCCAACTATACGTGATGTGATCTCTAATATAATTTTTGGTTTATCATTTGTTACTCTAAAGGATGTCACTTATAACGGCAAGGGTAGCGTAGTTTTTTTTTGTTATAGAAAAATGAATCATAAAGCATTTTGTAAAAACCCAAAAGAACTTTAAAAAAGTAGTAAAGAACCCTAAGTAAAATAGACATAGGAGCGGAGCGGAGCAGGTGGGCGGGATGCGGGGTGAGAGGGGAGCCAATGAATACAACTAGTGATGGGCGTACTCGAATACAGGAATCGAGTATAATTCGATTCTTAAGAGAATCGAAAGTACTCGACTACTTAGGTTCAGTATGGAATCGATTCCGGTACTCTAAATTTTATTCAATTCAGTAGTAAACTAGTATTCTGTAATCTGTATCTGTACTTTGTACTCAAGGCACCGAACCGAATTTCATGGCAATCGAGAACAAACATAGGTCGATTTTATTTCAGATTATTTCCCAACGCAACAGAATTTGGATTTTAATCGATCCTGGCGGCCGGCGGTGTGCGTCATAGACAGAGCTGAGAGAACTCAAAGTTCACATAAGAGGAACCCTCTTTGTCGGTACTTGTTTTGTTGACAAATAAATTTTCGTTTTCTATTTTTAAATTATACGAATACATTTATTTAACATTCAGTTATCAGTATCAGTAATCAGTACTCATTCAAGTATTCCAAGTTGTACTCAATTCCGTAGTATTCGATTCTCTAAAGTATTTGATTTCGCCCATCACTAAATATAACTACTGTGCAAATTAACCTTGAATAACCCAATGTTGCCGGTGCAATCGGATCTTAGAACTGTCATATCAATAAATGTTTATATTTAAATCGATGTTGCCTATATTAACACAAAACCTTATAATTTTGAATAATTTTATTAAATTTTCAAGATAATTTCCTGATTTTGATTTTTAAGATATGGCAATTTGTTTACATTTTTCCAAAACAAAAAAAACATTACTATACCAAACACCCCGCCCACAAACTGGCGTTGCGTTAATTCTAGTCCTTGAGTTCGTTAGTAGCTTCAGTGGCTGGCATAAGAAACGTTATTTGAAGTTTCTGACTATACACTAAAAACAGTAAAATCAATAAGCACGGTTTAAAAAAATTAAGATCAAACTTATATTGGTTAAAATTTTGGCTTAATTCGACCTATTTTGACGTCAGGAGTCTGTCATGAAATTTTGTACACTTATTTTCCGGTCACCCTGTATACACGCAGGAATGTTGTGTATGATGTGTAAATACCTTAAACTTAAAATATGGTAGAAAACGAGAGACGAAATATCTAATTTTAATACCGCAGACTTTCTTTTCACATTTGTCCAAGCATTCCAAGGTATTCATTTATTACCGAGCCTATATTGTTACCCATGGTGTATATACCCATTGGTATGTTATGCTTGCAATATAGTTTTACAACCCATAAACGGCAACAGTACGATTCGATGGGGTCAATGGGACCGCCAACATACGATACAAAATCGATTATCTTTATGCCAAAGTGCCTTTTTTAACTGCCTCTCGTAAACTTCCGAGGTGTGATGTGCGATCCACAACGCCAACTCTAATGAATAAAACTAAGTGGGCAATAATAAGCAGAATTTTTTTAGAACTGTTACAAGATATGATGAATTTTTAAATATGCTTAAATCTCCATATCTTAATTAATAAATTCGGGAAAGGATGAATGCACACTCGGGCATAGTTTAAAAAATATACAATATATGAGTTTTGTCACTCGTGGCGGCTCTCAAAACGCACCCCTCTTATCCTCGCCTATTCAATATATTCGTACCAGTTTTTGGTCTGAAGCCGACTGATACGCAGTGCGCCAAAAATCGTTTTGCTGTAACCATGCGCTTTGGTATATGTGTCCCTAAAAAGTTGTTGAATATGTCTGGTAATAATATTTGCTTGTGGATCATTGTGAAAGTAGAACAAAAGGCAATTTATCGTTTTTTAGAAGAATATTAATATAAATGATATAGATTAGACTATTTTATTGGTATTTGTATTGAAACTATAATAAACTTTCAAATCTCAAGCTTGGTAAAGTGCTTTGGGATTCACTGAGTTCTACAAATTTGCTAATTATACGATAGAACAATTTCAGAACCGCATTAGAGTTTGTGTTTTTTTAAAGATGAGTATTTTTCAAACCCTTTTAGGAGTAGCATTCATTCATATGCGATTCCATCTGTAGGTTTACAGAGTTACTAGAGTAAAATTACCTATGTGTTACTTTTAATGTATAATTAGACCATCTTTAGAGCATTGTTCTCATGTCTAGGGAATGGCATCTCCCAGAACTCTTAGCATTCTTGATTTTCTTCAGGGAAGGGTCATTCATCCTATTAATGATTTCATGCTTATAGGAAATCCATCTTTTCTCACCCACCAGCGAGCTGTAGGGGATCTGTCGCTTTTTATAGATAATTTTACGGCTTTTGCTGTAAAAAGTTGGCCAGTATAATTCCACCCCTGACAGCTCCTAATAGACAACACGTAGTGTCGTTTTTATGCATTCTTTTACAGTCTAGCTTGGGAGGCCCAGAACTTTTCACTTTGTTACTTCTTTTATCCCTAGAGTATCCAGACCGTGGAGCCTACAACCACCAGAAGTTTTGGCTTCTCCTTCCTCAAGAATTCAGGTCTCTGTGTCAATAGACTTCATCTTACCACACTTAAGACACCACGGTACGTTGGTATTTAGGCCTTCACTCTTCGTGGACTATCTCAAGATAAAAAAACAGCTGCAATATTTTATTTTGCACTCCTAATACACAACTAAAAATGTTGTGCATATCTACACATTTTGCTAGTGACCCATTAATTATCCGTGAAAGTCTGGTCGACCTTTTTAGACGTTCGTGGCTCGCGCTTACTCTTTTCATGCATATTAAATATGAGCTTAACGGCGACTTTTAAGTCACCGGTGTATCGGAGACGGTGACTTATAAATTGACGCTTCTATTAAGGGCGACTTAAGTGGCTGTTTAACCCAAAAATAGTTAATGTTGGGGTTTATACAGCCGAATACAAGGAATGTATTTTTTTTTGTTTCATCAATCTCACAACCATTACATTCAAAGTAAAAGACACGTTAACATTATTTTTTTATGAAACCTTTTATTTAATGTAACAATTAGGTTTAACTAATAACAATAATTATTACTATCGATCATTAAAAAAATAATTTTATCATACTAGAATTTAATTAAACCAATAACAGTATTTGAAATATTTTCAATTTATTTTCCCATCAAGCCTATCTGGTCTATTTTAACCATTAAACGTATTGTCAGTAAATTCGAGTCCAAAGCCATCGCAATAAATATTTGTAAAAGTTTAACTTAGAAGATTAAAAATAGATCCATTAAAAAGAGAGAACTGAACCCTTAATATTTTACTAGGTGTGGAAAAATAAAATGAAATAAAATACAATAGCTTTTTTAAAAATAATAGAGAATTACATAAAAACATTAATTAATCAAATGTTCAAACATCCCCCTATTAACAGTTTAACAATATCCCAACCAATCATAAAATTCATTTTTAACGTTGTTAAGTTGATATTGCGAAATTTTATTACATTCTAACGAAATAGCTTTTTGTAGCTGGTTTAGATTCTTCAATTGTATTCTTTTATAAATGACACTTTTTAAGTGACCCCACAGAAAGAACTCATTCGGTGAAAGATCAGGTGACCTGGCTGGAAAAAAGTATCCGGTACCGTGGACCAATAATATTGCCGTTAAAAGTTAAAAAAGTTATACTACATTTTTTTTGTAAAATGCACAGGGGAGCCAAAAATTACAATAAGATGTCCCATTTATAAGTTGCTTGAGGTTTTCTCAAGAATTACATTTAAAAACCGAGAATCGTGTATTTTTGGATACGTTCAAAAACATGTTACCTTTTTTAAGGATGTTCAGTTGATTAGAAATAAACTTTTATACCTGTATTTCATGTTTTATGAATTAACTTTAGGAAAATTGTAAATGTCGTGAGAACGTAAATCTACAGACTTCAGAATGAGGCTAAAATTATATTTCGCGGTTTGGGCTCCGTGCTAAAATTTTAACGCTTGATTTATCATCTGGATTATGTAGTATCATTCGTATCGTAGTTACCATTTGTAAGTATAAAAACTAAAAATGATCCGGATTCGTGATCCGATAATAGGAATTCATTCCCCGAATTAGATTCATTGTTTCCTTTAAAAAGAGATCGTGATTCGTATTGGTGATTCGATTCCTAAACGAGGATCTGGATCCGTAAATTGATTCCTTTTTTAGAAGGATCTGTCCCAGCTCTGTTATTAGACAATAATTACTTTTTTGATGACCATGTATTTCATGTTATTATGTGATCTTAAACTTTAGAAAATTGTAGGAATGTCGTGAGAACCGTAAATCTTTATTAAATGTACAAAAGACAGATAACTGTAATTATTGAGCTTCCGAGATTCATAAATTCAACCGGTATTTAAAAATACTTACAATAAACTTAATGACACCCGAAAAAAGTCCATGAGACTTCCGTGGACGGTCTGTTCACATCTGTTTCTCTGACGTCATACGCATAAAACATTTCACTGGGGCGTCAACGGTCAGACGACGTTGGTCCCATGACTCCAATACATGCGGTGCAGTGGTTTTTTTTATTTATATTGTTTCTTGTTCGTGGAAATCCATGATGTTTTTATTTTTTGACCTTTTATTTTGGCGCCTTAATGGTTTTAAATTAATTAATGCGGTCTGGGGTTCTGACCATAGGTGAAAAAACAGACAACAATAGCCATAATTTTTCAATTAAAAAAGTGGACACGAAAAAATAAAACGTTATTTATTAAAACGAAATATTTAAATAGTATGTAAATTGGAATATTGTTACAGTGTGTTTTATTTTTTTTATAAATGAGCTTTAACGAGGTTGCAGAGCTGTCGGTAATTGAATTAAAATAATTGAAAAATCGTATTCAATTACTTATAAGTAATTGGATTACTTTAATTCAATTACTTTTCGGAAAAGGTAATTGTATTTGGATTATCAATTATTAGATAATGCAATCGTAATTGGTAATTGATTTTCACGAATCTCAAGTAATTCAATTACTTTGAAAGTAGTTAGATTACTTATAAAGTAATTTAATTACTTAGAACTTAATTTCATTACCTAATAAATAATTGAATTACTACAAAAATTCAATTACCTTTCTTTATGAGTAAACTGCCGGAATTTTGGCCAACCAGAAAGAGCATCTTGAAACACGGAGGGCCGATTTAGTATTTTCGATTGATGCTTATCGCCACCGTTTTTATACTTTTTTTTTGTGGGAAAATTTGTTGATTTTTGGGGTAGGATAATTTTTTTATTATTTTAGAGTCATTTAATATTGAACTTGCCGAGAAAGCAGTTTGAATAGTGTAACATGCGCGTATGATGCATATTAGTATAAATATTTTATTTTTTTAGTATATGGTGTTTAGTATATGTGGTAATTTAAATAGAGTAATTGCTAAAATATTCAATTACTTTTAGTTTTAATTGATAATTGAATTACTTTTTAAAAGTAATTGCGACAGCTCTGCGAGGGTGTTTATTTTAGGTGACGCTGCCTAATTGATAATACTGAAAAGGTAGAATTTCAGTAAAATTAAAGAATGTTTTCTTTGTCAAGATTATGAAAAATTAATTTATATTGCTGCTGAACGTTTCACATTTTTTAGGATTTTTGTAAAAGCATAACATGTTTATGGAATTTTTTTGGCCACAATTATCAGGTTTAGACTTATCCAAGGAATTTTTGGATTAAATTTAAGTAAACAAACACTGTGTGGCTTTAATATAATCCAAGGGGAGGGCGGAAGAGTTCTTGTAAACAGACCGCACCGGTCAACAATTATAGTGTATAATCGTTGCTTAGTCATATAAATCGATTTATTAAATTTAGTGGATCACTTCCTTATATTTTTACTTACACAAGATATTTCCAACTAAAAACTAATAATTTTTAAAAAAAGCTTATATTTTTTATTAGTAACTTTAATTATTTTTTTATCTTGTATTATTAATTATACAAGATATTTATTAAAAATGTAACCACTGATATTAAAGGGAGAACTTTCTATATCCCTGAATCAATTTTTTAAATACTTAGGCCTTATTTTCGAGCATTTTTTAAAATGTTTGGCATTAAGCTCAAAAAAACTAATATTTGTGGGAAAAAATATAATTTTTGCATTCCTGATCTTATTAATTTCTTAGTGTTATTTTCCTAAATATTATTAACTACATAATATTAAATGCTCCAAAACTAATAATTATAGAAAAAACACTTTAATTTTTGTATTAATTATTCTACTTATTTTTTTCTTGGTCTATCTTTTATATTTTCAATACAATACAGAGCCTTAAAAATATAATTAAAAAAATGGAATTTTCATTTTTAAATTTTTAATTTTATTTTAGGCTTTTTTTATATTTTAACTCTTACTACGCTTGATCCTCCTATTAATCTTCCTCTTCCAACAGTTGTCCCTGTTTCTCATAAAATGTCCGATATAATTTTTAAAGTCAAACAGATCAAGCGTATTCTTTCTTCTCTTAATACTAAAAAATCGTTTGGGCTGGATGGCATACCAGCAATCGTCTTAAAAAATGTGCTCCCAGCTTGCACCCATCCTAACTCGCCTCTTTCGAATCTCTTACGACACGGGCATTTTCCCGGAGAGTTGGAAAGCTGCGCGTGTCAACCTGTCCCCAAAAAAGGATCCAAAACTCTCCTTCCAACTATAGACATATATCTCTTTTTAGTTGTTTGCAAAGTAATGGAAAATTCATTAATTCCCAAATCTTAAAGTATCTGGAAAAACACAAGATCTTACATGATAGACAATATGGATTCCGTCACAGTAGATCCACAGCTGATCTTCTTTCCTTTGTCTCACACAACTGGAACAAGTCCCTTGAGTTTCTTGGTGAATCCCAGATCGTTGCTCTTGACATATCCAAAGCTTTCGATCAGGTCTGGCATGATGGGCTTCTTAACAAACTTCCTTCTTACGGTCTTCCACCTAAGCTTTGCTCTTGGCTTTTCCAGTTTTTTCACTATCACCAAATTAATGCCGGGTGCCCCAGGGCTCAGTGCTGGCACCCACGCTGTTTCTTCTACACATTAACCATCTTCTCTCTTCCACAATCAATCCCATTCATAGTTTTGCTGAGATAGTACCCTCCACTCTAGTATTCAATTTCATAAGCCACCGTGTGATTCTGATTTGGAAAACAAGCGCCGGTCAATGCAGATATCTCTTTCACAAGACCTCAAACTTATTTTTGAGTGGGGCGCCAAAAATCTTGTTCAGTTTAATGCCTCGAAAACACAGTTATGTTCGCTGTCGCGAAAAAAGTCTGCAAATGCTCATCCCTTACATATAAGCGGCCAAGTTCTGCAGAACAAAGAGTCGTTTAATCTTGTCGGCGTTACTTTTGAGAATAACCTTAACTGGCACAAACACATTACATCCATAGCCTCGGCAGCTTCAAAAAAGCTTGGATTCCTCTTCCGAGCCAGAAAATATTTCATTTTTCTTCCAATCTGTACACTCTGCATGTATCCCAAATTAGATCCTCTTTAGAATATTGTTCTCATGTTTGGGGAATGGCATCCCCTACAACACTTAGCATTCTGGACTCCATTCAAAGAAGAGCCGTTCGTCTTATTAATGATCCAACGCTCACAGAAAGGCTCCCTCCTCTTGCCCACCGTCGAGCTGTAGGGGATCTGTCCTCTTCTATAGGTATTTTCACGGCTTCTGCTCAGAGGAGTTGGCCAGTATAATGCCTTCTCTGGCAGCTCCCAACAGAGCAACCCGTAGTGCAACTTCTATGCATCCTTTTACAGTCCAGTTAGAGAGGCCCCGAACTTCCCGCTTTCTTAGTTCCTTTATCCCTAGAGTGTCAAGACTGTGGAACCTGCTGCCCGCAGAAGCTTTTCCTTCTCCTCCCAATCTCCAAATATTTAAGTCCCGTGTGAACAAACTCCCTCTCACCACACTTAAGGCACCCACGGTACGTTAGTACTTAGGCATCAGCCTTCGTGGACTGTCCCAAGATAAAAAAAAACTCTTACTAACTAACACAAAAACCAATATTCTTAAATACTTTTATTACATTTTCAATTCCTGATTTTAATTTTTGAGATCTGGCAATTTGTTTAAGTTTTTCCAAAAGAAAAACAAAAAGATGACACCAAACACCTTCCTACAAACTGGCGTTGCGTTAATTCTAGTCCTTAAGTTCGTTGGACTTGTCATTGATAGATAAAAAGAAATCCTTTACTTATTAGCGGCAAGGTTCTGCAGAACAAAGAGTCATATAATATTGTGCAAGTTACATTTAAAGAAACCCTTAATAAGCACATTATATACATAGTCACAACAGCTTCAAAAAAGCTTGGATTCTTTCTTTCGCCGTAAAAGGTATCTCTTACCTTCTAATCTGTATACTTTGTTTGTATCCCAAATCAGACTCTTATATTGTTCTCATGACTTCTTCCACAACTATTAGCATTCCTGATTTAATTACATCTCGAATTTCTTCTAATATGTAGCAGAAAGTTTCATTACTCATTCTCATATATTCAAAATACTCTTCCGGCTGTTCTAATAACTATGGAAAAAGAGTGTGATGTTCACCAAGCATTTTCTTGGATCTAAAAATGTCATTAACATTTAGTATTAGTGTCTCTTCGGTAGCGTAGTGGTCAGAGTTTCGGCTCGCCACCCCGGCGATCCGGGTTCGATTCCCAGAGCCGGAGAGACACTTTTAGGTAGTAGTTATTTAAAAATAACGTCCGTGGTGGCACTACCGCGTTGTCTAAAAGGTGCTGTGAAATGCAACATTTACATGTTTCAGTGCTTGGACAACGTTGACGGAACAACTGGGGAAGAAATGAGTACGGTACTTTTGTACTTAGGTTTATATATGTATATATTAATCCGTAGGATATAATATACATATATAATAATCCTTCGTGAGCTGTCATAAAGATAAAAAAAACATGATATCTCTTTTTTTTAAGTACTAGCAGCTTGACGGCGGTACTTGTTTCTGCAGTTAGTAACACTTGCAAATCCATTCTGTTTATCTTTAAAGTAAAATAATAATAATTAAAAACCAGAATTGCTGGATTCAAATTTTCAAAAAAACTAATATTCGGTAGAAAACGGTGCAACCCTGACCATAGCGTTCGGCAGATCTCTTTCGTCCGTTAACGGCCGAAAATAAATTCGGCCAGTTTGGCCCCAGCTTTAATCTGACCTGCTTTAAAACCGCCCATTTCCGCCCAAGAATATATTTAAATAACTTATTAAAATATGTTAACCAATCTCAGTCAGGACTATTTTATTGACTGAGTACAGGATCAGGTTTGTGTGAATTCTGTTGAAGAAGTTAATACCCTATGAGAAGAATCTCCAAGAATTTTAAAGTAAATATTACACGTACCTTTATTACACCCCCACTTCGTTTCTCCGAAAACAATTATTTTCAGTTATGCTCTTTGAAGGTTTCCGCACAATCCTCATGGAAAATGGGTTTCGGCCAATTTTTTTGAAACTTTGCAAATTGATAGTTCTCGACACGCTGATCAAAGTCTCAATGGACACGAGATACATTTGACTCATTATTGATTAATTGCCTTATTGAAATATTTAATACTGTAATGATCCCAGAACTATCCACACAGTCACTAGCTGACATCATCTTTACATTCAACTGTTCCCCTCCTCCACCCTCTTAACCTTCCACCACCGACCATAGCCCGCCATGTGACTTTTACCTGTTTTCGGGTTAGGAAATCGTTGATCACCACCTAAACGATCACAACTCAATACCCTTCGACCCCAACATGCAAGGATGGTCTTATAAGTATCGCTTATTACTTTTGAGGTTCACGAAGGACAAACCAAAAAAAATATTGGGTTAAAGCTTGCGGATACAATTACCATAAAATATATTAGAAATATAAACTGTTAAGTGCCACAAAGCAAACCTAGAGTCAACCGCAGACATTTGCAACGGCTTTTTGAAGCAATTAAAATGGCGACTTCATATCGCCGACCGGCAAGAAAATGCTTGGAATGTTAATAGATGCAAGGCGGCGAATCATGGATGATAGTCGAGTCGTAAGTAAAGCTTATTTTACAGGGTGTCCTTCAATATTATGCAAATATTAAAAAAAGGTCCATTCTTTTGTAAATTTTGTAATAATAAGTTTGTACAAGTATGTCATAAAACTGGGATTTCCTAAAACTACGCAATGCAACATGAATTTGAAATTGTAAATTTTTAATTTTTTTCTATGTTATCAAAAAGTTTTTTTGTTTAATTTTTTTGGTTGTTTTATACCCTAAATATTTACCGGGTGGATTAATTATTGGCTCCCCTGTACATTTTACAGAAAAAATGTAAAATAACTTTTTGAAGAGACCCTCGTGCCAAGTTTTAAAAAATTTTAATAAGCGAATCGTAAATTATTCAATTAAATGTAATTGCAAAATTACCAAATTTTCGGTTCAGGTAAAAACCAAACGGACATCAGCCACCAGCAAACGATTTGTTATAAGGCTTTGTCAAATCTGATGTACAGCCGAATACAAGAAATGTTTTTTTTTTCGTTTCATCAATCTCACAACCCTTACGTTCAAAGTAAAAGACCCGTTAACATTATTTTTATATCAAACCTTTTATTTAATGTTCCAATTAAGTTTAACTAATAACAATTATTACTATCGATCATTAAAAAAGTAATTTTATCATACTAGAATTTAATTAAAGCAATAGCAGTATCTAAAATATTTTCAATTTATTTTCCTATCAAGCCTATCTGGTCCATTTCAACCAGTAAATTCTAGTCCAATGCCATTGCAATAAATAATTGTAAATGTTTAAGTTAAACATTCGGATTTATTTTTGATCTTCTGAGTTAAACAGTTTAACTCAGAAGATCAAAAATAAATCCGAAAAAAAAGAGAACTGAACTCTTAATATTTTACTAGGTGTGGAAAAATAAAATGAAATAAAAGACAATAACTTTTTAAAAATTAACAGCTAAACAATATCCCAACCGATCATAAAATTCATTTCTAACGCTGCTAAGTTGATATTGCGAAATTTTATTACATTCTAACGAAATAGCGTTTTGTAGCTGGTTTAGATTCTCATATTTTACACTTTTATAAATGACACTGACACACCACAGATAGAAGTAATTCGGTGAAAGATCAGGTGACCTGGCTGGCCAAAGTATCCGGTACCGTGGACCAATCATATTGCCGTTAAAAGTATTTTCCAGGTACTCGCTTACTATACGGGCAATATGGGCGGGGCAACCATCCTTTTGATACCAGATCATTTGATCTTCCCGAACAACTTCTTCCAAGCGCGTCCAATTTGATTTTGAAATAAGTCTAAATAGGTTTCTGCTGTCAGGTTATAGTCCATAAAAAGGGTCCAATGATATGGTGTCCGATAATTTCCACGAATACATTTGTTTTGGGATATTGTGTCCGAGTATGAACAAAGCATGTTTATTTTCTTGGCCCAATACCGGCAATTCAATGTTTAGTTCATTGTTGAGGGTGAATGTACATTCATCGGTAAAACAAATATTTCTTAAAAATTCCATCGTTATTTGCTCTTTCCATCATTTCAACACAAAATGCCATTCTTCGCTCTATCTCCTTTCTTCAGCACTTATTGTTTTTCGAATTTTTATGAATAATATTTGGGTTTTTTTCAAGTGCGCAATACCGTTGTATGATGTTTATTTACCCTTTGACCAAGAACCCTGTTCTAACCATTTTGTTTTCCTCCACACTCAGTAGAATATTAAGATCTCTGTTCTATCTTTCTTCGGCTCTATTTTCGATATCCTGAGTTAAACATTTACAATTATTTATTACGTTACCTTTGGACTCGAAATTACTGACAATACGTTTAATAGTTGAAATGGACGAAATTGGCTTGGTGGGGAGATAAACTGAAAATATTTCAGATTTTTCAGACACTTAATTACGGGAACTTTTTCATCGATTGAATAACTCCTTTTTTTTAAGATACTGACTGTCACTGATTTATTGGAACTTTTCCTCATGTCAGGGACAATATTCATTTTACTGGTGTGTGTTTGGTTTTACCTGAAAACCAAAAATTTGGTAATTTTGCAATTACATTTATTTGAATAATTCAAGATTTGCTTATTAAAATTTTTTAAAACTTGGCATGAGGGCTTGTTAGATTGGTCTCTTTAAAAAGTTATTTTACATTTTTTTTTTGTAAAATGTACAGGGGAGCCAATAATTGACCCTCTTAAAATTAACATGGGATTTCCTATGTTCCGCTCGGCGACGCACCACCCGGTACTTTTTTTTAAATATCTTCAAATAAAAACCCAGTTTATTTTTAGTTGCATTAAATTTAATGCCCCTCTGGTCCTAAAAACCTCTAAACTTTACTCATTTTAGTTTTTGAAATATGGCAAAATTGTTACAAAGGCGGCGGACGTGCGGTGTTGCAAGATTTACATTTTCCCAGATTACGGGAAAAATCGGAAGCCGTTGCAACACCTTCTCTGGGGGTTCCCGGGACAACCCTCCTGGGGCGAAGTTTTAACGTCCTACGGCTTCAAATTACAAAGATATGCTCTTTTCCCCATATATGACCCGGTGTCCGACATGAAACTATCAGTAACGTCAGAAACTTATTGAACTCTCCCTGTATAACCAGTACTTATGGATGTGCCCTTCTATATCAAATTCTAGATGATTCTCGAATTTTCCAAAAGCATCTAGAACGCGTGTGGGACACCACATATAAGGCGGGAGAAGAGCGGCCGAGTCAATAAGTATCACTACTTATTGGAGCAAGATTAAAGAGAATTACGAGTAGTTACCGAGTTTAGGAAGCTATAGATTAGTGAATTTAATATTTTGTTGGTTGTATCGTGTATTTTAATAATCAATATAGTTTGTAAAATATGGAGTGTGACTAGTGTAAGTCTTACTTATCTAAAAGCCCGTAAATTTTACGGCGTAAAACGTAAAGGTGCGTTTAGACCTGAGCACGCACGCACTGATCCACCGCGAATGCTCAAGTGTAGACGGTTATGCGCGCACGCTCACGCTGTGTGTTTCTATGCGAAATGCCGGCTGTCGGTCTCGATGTGATGCTCAAAAGAATTAATTCGTTCGCGAACGTCCAGTTTGAACGGGGTTGGGACTGTTGGGAGTATCTACAAACGCACGTACTTCAACGGGCGAATTAGTTTAATTTAAAAATAGAGTGTAATAACACCAAAGTTTTGCTTCTATTGCAAGAATTCGAAAACTTCCTATATTATTGGATGTGAGGAACCAAAAATATTACTCTAAAACAAAAAAACAAGATGCTTGGCAAGCACTTGTAAATAATTTAAATATTGCAAATTTAGATGGTGCAGAAGCACAAAAAAAGATAAAAAGTCTCATGGGATCGTTTCGCCGTGTTAAAAGTAAAAATTAGAGACCAAACCAACGACGAGGTCTACGTTTACGAGCTTCTTTCTTTTTTATAAAATTATACATTAAAATAAATGCACCCGCCATGATTTCATCGTCGTCTTCCATTATTAACGCACTTCATGCTTTTTGCAAACGCAAACGAATGCGTGCATGGATGCTCACTGCGTACGTACTCAGGTCTAAACCCACCTTATAAGACAACTCGCAACAATGTACAGGGTGTCCAATTTTCCTTGTCATTATGGGGTTTCTTCGTTGCTAGGGTAGATACAAGGTTGCCGTTTACGCAAACCTGGGCTACTTTTTCGAGAAACGAAATATGCCAATATCAGAATTTTCCTAGCCCTCTTTGTTTTTGAGCTACAGGGTAAAATTGAAAATTTACACTTTTAAAGAATACCTCATATCTCAGCTCCCTGATTACCTATCGAAAAGGTAAAAAAGCACTTTTATAGAACTTTTTACGTATAATTCAGCGGCGAGTTCGACTTTATTTTTAGAGCTACTGTTTTTGAGATACGAGCAGAAATTATAATTTTTTAAATGGGAAATATCCTGTATTTTATTATGTCATTAGATTGCCCTATTTTTTCCATTATAATAATATATAATAATTGCCACTTTTGTATCTTGAGATGTCAAAAAGCTCACAAATATAAAAATATGTGTTATTTTTTTAGTTAGATGTTTTGGCTAGTCCAGAAAACCAAGCTAAAAAAAGTGATGTGACACAGAGTTGTAATTGAAAATGAGACTGCTCAAAAGTATTACTAATTTAATTTTGTAATTATTTAATCCTTAAAAACTCACCCCTTACAGTCTTACAATGCAAAAAATAGTACAAAACCGCGGATTTTTTTTTAAATGCATCGATTCGCTTTTAAAATGCTCCGAAGGTCCTACATATTAAAACTGTTTAAAACCGTTACTTTTTTAAAGGGGGAGTTTGATTATTAATTGTAGCTCCATTTTTTTTTTAAATTAAGCAATTTAAATCGGTTAATAATTTGGAATGCATTTATGATACATAGATAAAGAGAATTGAAAAAGGGGGCTATGACTCATTTTAATTAGGGTGGTAATTAGGCGGTTGTTTTCGAAGATTTTTGCACTCAAAAAATTTTGGTCTAACCTTAGTTTAATTATAACTCACTCAAATTTTACGATACATGCCTTTTAAAAAAAATGTCTTAGCAAATGTTTCAAAAAAGTTTTTATTAGTTTTCGAAACATACGTAGATTTTGCGTTATTTGCCTTTGAAACTCTGAAATTTTGTGTTTCATAAATAACAGCTAACCTTTAACAAACCACAACTTGGTTTGTATTGGTCCCACAGCAATTACAAAAAAAAAACATTTTATTCGTTTTTTTAAAAGCTACAATTTTCTTTTTAACAGTTTGTTTTTATAAAATGCATACTTATCGAGTTATTTGCAAAAAACCTATTAAAAACGTTGATTTTATCGACGAAAAACTGCGACTTTCGATCGCGAATAACTTGAAAAGGCATTTTACCAAAAAAATGCATAAAACATTTTTTGCTTAAAAATCATTTTTTTATCGATTCCTGTGGTCAAAATGTACAGGGTGTCCTATTTTCGTGTGTTTTACGGGGTTTCTCGCTTATGAGTGAAGTTACAAAGATGCGGTTTTCGCGACACCGTGCTACTTTTTTGTCAAACGAAAGATGCCGCAAACAGATTTGCCTAGCCCCCTTTTCTTCGCTACAGGGTGATTTTAAAAAGTTGTATTTTCGGTTACCCCTCGTATCTCAGGTATCTGATTACTTATCGAAAGGATAAAAACGGGCCCTTATAGAATTTTTTACGCAGAATACAGTGGCGTACTTGAAATTTTTCTCGGATTTACTTTCTTTGAGATATTAGCCAAAGTTGCACTTTTTTAAATGGAACACCCCGTATATTTTTGTGTCATATTATTTGGCACACTGAGAGCTTTCTAAAAATATAATATTGTCGAAACTTATTTTTATAAACAGCATGAAAACGTGCAATTATTTACTTGACAATAACAGTCAAATTAATCAACGTCAAATGCCTCCTCGCACCAAAAAATAATCTAGTAATATAAACATTTATTAACAAGACAACCTAATGGATAAAAATAACAATTTTACGCTAGAATTGTTCTTAGCCTTAACAGACAAACTTAACTACTAATTTTATAAATACTGTTCGAATTGGTGACCATGATGTCTTATGCATTGTTGGCATAAGGGGGTAGTCTTCTTAAAGCATTTTCAAATATGAAAGAGCGGGCTCGCAACTCTCTAAAGGCATTTTCCGTGGCCTCTCTTAATTCCTCAATTGTTTCATACCTCCTCGAGTATATTTTACCTTCTAAATATCCCCACAAAAAATAATCTAAAACTGAGTTATTCCTATTGAGGATACCCGCACTGGTAAAATGGGCTTCGTCCGACCAAATGATCTTCCTTTCAAAATTATTCTGCCTTTCACACATATTGAGAAACCAGTTACAAAACTCCACTCTCCGCTCAGGATCGCCAGGATGAAGATTGTGCACAAGTTTATACTTGTAAGGTTTGAATTTATGTCGTTTCAATATTTTTTCGACTTTTGTTTTGGAGACTCCGATATTTTCTTCTATTTGCCTGCAAGATGTCCCTGGGGTATTTTCAACTGATGCCAAAACATTTATTTCAGCTACTTCATTATCTTTACTATAATTTTTCGACCTAGGTTTATTAAATGACCCATATTGAATTAGATTGTTTTGTATTTTACGAAATATGCGCCTATCAGGCTGTCTTCTTTCAGGATATCTATATATAGAAATCGAGAAAAAAGTCAAATTTCAAAAAAATATTATTCGTTCTTCTAACGTACCTATTTAGATAAAGCTCCGCCGCCTCATCGACGTCTTCGTTGGATAATATAAAACATCTATTCATATCATACTTTTCAAAATGTTCAAAATTTTGGTTTTGTGCCATATTTTTTAGATAAATGATAACGATAATCTAGGAACTAGCATTAAAAAGTTCAATAGCAATCATTTGACGTTGATTAATTTGACTGTCATTAATTTAAACCAAAGCCGCCTATGTTAAAAAGTAAATAATTGCAAGTTTTCCTTCTGTTTATAAAAATAAGTTTCGACTACATTATATTTTTAGAAAGCTCCCAGTGTGGCAAATAATATGACAAAAAAATATACGGGGTGTTCCATTTAAAAAAGTGCAACTTTGGCTAATATCTCAAAGAAAGTAAATCTGAGAAAAATTTCAAGTACGCCACTGTATTCTGCAATAAGTTATCAGATACCTGAGATACGAGGTGTAACCGAAAATACAACTTTTTTAAATTCACCCTGTAGCGAAGAAACTAAGGGAGCTAGGACAAATCTGTTTGCGGCATCTTTCGTTTGACAAAAAAGTAGCACGGTGTCGCGAAAACCGCATCTTTGTAACTTCACTCATAAGCGAGAAACCCCGTAAAACACACGAAAATAGGACACCCTGTATATAAAAAAACATTTCACCCCCGAGATGGTTTGGCAACCACCCCCAAGGTAAAGGTGCCCTTCGGTATGATATAGATTCTGATCCTTGGACTATTCCCTACCTACTGTCAACATTTTAAGTCATTTTATGCATTATGAAAAAATTGCTAGGCAAAATGGTTCGTTTCCTGGACTAGGCGCAGTTTTTTTTGCTGAACACGAACCTGAAGTCAAACCTGGAGGCCAAACAACAAAAAATCGGTAACTTATACGTTTCTGAAAAAAAAAACGATAATTTTGGCAACGTTGCACGATGATTCTGTTTGGCATCACTTGATTACTTTGCACGTGTTAGAAAGTCACTCTAAATGAAGTTTTTATTTAAATTTCATTTTCTCTTTTTTTTTTAATTTGTTTTATTAAGCAATAGGTAATTTTAATACTTTTTTCGATAGCGTATTGTAGTTCCATTTCCAATTAACTTTATAGTCGGCTTACAATCGCCGGTGTGAAAATAAGGCGCACGCGAAAATTAAACTAGTTTTTGCGACCATATAATTATTTCGCCGGACGTGTTAATCATTCCTGTGTACAAGAAACAAGGAGAAGAAATATCGAGATAACCTAAAGTGAGCTTAAAAATTTTAATTGGTTTACTCCTAAGGAGAAAATTTATTGACTGTTAGATTCTTGGCAAATATGTAGTTGTTGAGGATAATAGAGTTGTTTAGGTTTTTATATTTACGCCATTAACGTAAAAGGTATATTAAGTGACAAAGAAAGGTAAACACCTAGTGTTAATAATCATATCTTAATAATATTTTATAGTCTGTCTCAAAGTAATCGCTATGGCTTTTGACGGACAATACCCCAATAACCTTTAACGATTTTATTACCTATTGTTATTGGATAAACCCATTATTTCATAATGGCAGGGGTGGGCCAGGTATTTCTTGAGTATCGACCATTAGGTATATAAATATTTCGGCTAATATTTTAGTGGCAGTGTTGAATAACCGTTTTTACTGTGCGTTTCGGAAAGATTGTTTTACGAGAATATAACTATGTCGCGTCGAAATCATTTGTCATTAGATGCAAAACAGATTGTGAAAAATGTGTATGAAACTTTAATCAGTAGAGGACTAATTAAACATGAAGCTTTAAAAGAAACCTGTCTACTTGCAAAAACTCAAATATATTGTCTTTATGAAAGCGGAGTTGTTCCTATCTTGGATAAACTGAAAAAGAAGCTAGACGAAGACGAAACCAATATAAATATTAGCCGTGCACAAGTACTCGTAGTAAAGGAATCGCACAGATTACGCACTTGGAGATTTAATTACCTTCAAGAAATTAAAAGATATAGGTTAGAAAACAGATCCATAATTTACCTTGATGAAACATGGTTCGATACACACGACACAGTATCCAAAGGATGGGTTGATTCCAGTCAAAACTGTCAAACGAAAGCACCTTCAACTAAAGGAAACCGCATTACCATAATACACGCTGGTTCAGAAGAGAATATTAAGGATTCTAGCATGGATTACCATGAGGATACAAGTGCAGAACTTTTTGAAAACTGGTTTTAAAATTATCTTTTAAAAAATATTCCAAACAGTGTTATTGTCATGGATAACGCAAGCTACCACAGCCACAGTTCAAAAAATGAAATCCAGGAATATTTGTTAGAAAATGATATTTATTTTGAATTCAGTTACAAAAAAGCGCAACTTTTGGAAGTCCTAAATTCATATGCAATTAAAAAACAATATATATGTGGTAATTTGGCCGAACAGGCTGGGCATACTGTCTTACGTCTTTCTCCTATCATTGTATGTTTTACCCCATAGAGCATTTGTGGAACCAGGTAAAATCATAGATCAGAGCAGAAAATGTTACACCTACTTTAAGTCCCAGTGTTATTAATTTAATAAAAAATATTATTACTAACAAACCAGTTAAGAGCTGGAAAAATTTAGTACAGCACATTATAAAAATTGAGGACTCTAACGGCCGAGTGATGATCGCGTTGTTAAATTCTCATTGTTATTCAATGATTTAGTAGAACTGTCAAAATCTGACATTTTTTAAACATTCTAAACCGTTGTCAACTTAGCAAATTGTTAAAGTTAACAACGGTTTAGAATGTTTAACAAAATGTCAGATTTTGACAGATTGCCTACTAAATCATTGAATAACAACGACAATGACGTTTTGTTAAACATTCTAAACTGCTTAGTCCATTGCTAAATTTAACAACGCGCTCATCACTCGGCCGATACGTTACAAAACAACATAAATCCTATTTTAATTAGTCTCAATGATGACTCTGATAGTGAAACAGAATAAGATTTAGATATTTAGATTAAAAATGTAATTATGTATAGATAATATAGTTTTGAGTTTATTAAAACTGTGCATATATTTAATTTCTTAATGTAATTTTAACCTTTAATAATAACCTACCTAAATAAACAATAAATTATAAATCTTTATATTATGAGAGTCCGTCTCTAATGTTCTGTCCTTTAATAACTACTGATCCGCAGTTTTATTGTTGTCGGCAGGTATAATCCATAAATGAAGGCAAAAGCTAACACGGTATACTTAGAGACAAACTATACAGGCGTATATATTTTCAGTCCAGTACAAATTATCTAAGAGCACGGCGGAGGTGCACCAGGCCAAGTTTTGGCCTACTGCACGAATGTGGATATTTACACGAAATGTTTCAACCTATTTTCCCTCTGTCATAACTTCGGTCTCTTTCCACATAAGGGTATAAAATTTGGTATGTAAATTCACATAAGTAGGATAAGACTGTAACATTCTTTCCCCATTTGGTAGTTCGCGGTAGAACCAGTCCCGGGTTAATTTCCCTGTTTGTCCTTTTGTTGAGGTTCCTCGACTGCTGACTTCTGCGAATTCACTATCCAGGTGCTGAACAGCAGCTGAGCCTTGCTGTACTAGGAGCGGCCTAAGATGATCTTTAATCGGTACGTGATTCTAGAACAAGATTGGCTTAAGCTTTATCTTCCAAAAGATCAGTTTGTCGATCTGAGTTAGGACTCTCTTGTCTAAAGGGTTGTTCGGGTAGGTTAGGCAAATTTAATAAAGTCAGAGTTGAAGCTTGTTCCGATATTACTATATGCTAGGAATCATTCGCTTCGGTCAAAAATTTGATGTCCGTTTCAGTGTTTGTCTCATTTTGGTCTTCTTGAATGTAACTGACTGATTGACCAGGACTTTTGAAAAATTTTAAAATTGAACCCCTGTTTCGCTGCTATTTCTTTCTTCTCCTTCTGCTTTTTTCGAAAGGATGCTCCGCTTTTGCTAGCACACTAGCACACACCACTTTTTTTGTGGACCTGTGGTATTGTTATCATTTATCATTATTAACGACGTATAAAAATACGAAAGTAGTTTATTTGGTTAAAATTATTACGATTGCGGCAAAAGAATGGTTTAGGAAATCATTTTGGCAAATTTTTAATAAGTGCTTCTTTGAAAATAAAATATACCTTCAAAATATTTCGTGTATT
>JAHBCN010008941.1:0-36798 GCA_019359885.1 Listronotus oregonensis | reverse complement strand
TCTATTATAATAATAGCGTGGATGGTTAGGTTACAGTTCATGTTTCTAACTGGGTCAATTTCTATTCAGAATGCATACCTCAGTTCATACGGGGGGGTCATAAAATTTGCTACTACTATTGTATTTTTATTCATTGTTCAGGAAAAGTTTATAAATTTATTGGAGACGTTTACCATCAATTTTATTTTATTGTTGAGTAATAACAGATCTACAAAACAAATAATGGACATTCAATTACAGGTTTTCGTAATATTTATATTAAATAAGCCAGAAAAATGGGTAATTTGTCACTCAACTGTGTATGTAATGTAAATTAATATTAAGCTTATATTAATCGCAAACAGCTTAACAAAAATTATAAGGAATTAAAAAAAAACACATCATACACAATATTTTGATGAACTGTACATGTTTTAAAGTATACCGGGTTTGGTAAGTAGAGGCGAAAAATGAAAACCCGAATTAATTTTTTAATTCTGGATCGAAAACCAAGAATACTTTTTTTGCAAATTTTTTCTTCGTTTCCAAGATATTTCACTACAAAGTTTTGCCAAAGAAAAATTTTTAAATCACATTGTGGGTGTCGCTAATCTTACTTGGCGCTTTCAAACCATGACGTCATAAGAAATCAAGTTTGACCGTTGTGAAAAGTTAGACACTTGTCAATCTGTTGTGGTGAAAAAAATCACAGTACACATAAACAATATCACCGTATTTTTCATTAGTGAGCTTCATTCTCTTGTGATTTTTCCAATAACGGATTGACAAGTGTCTAACTTTTGACAAAGGTCAAACTTGATTTCATATGACGTAATAGTTTAAAAGCGCCAACTAAGATTAGCGACACCACAATGTGTTTTAAAAATTTTTTCTTTGCAAAACTTTAGAGTGAAATATCTTGAAACAAAGGGAAAATTTGCAAAAAAGTATTCTTAGTTTTCGAGTCAGAATTAAAAAATTAATGCGGGTCTTCATTTTTCGCCTCTACTTACCAATCACCCTGTACACTACGAAAACATTTGAAGTAATATTTGTAGTATGTTTTTTTATACATCTTGGTTATCTTTTTTAAATAAATATGACTTTAAAAAATATAAGCGATTCATTCGATGGAGAATGTAAATCTGAGAAAGGCGTTTGGTGGATTTTTTTTGCCAGTAAAAATTGCAAATATTATTAACACAAAAACGAAAAACAAGCCATCTCGATGTTTAATAATAACTCAAAAACCATAAGAGATAGCGGAAATTGCAAAAAAGATCCTTGAAGAGAAGGAAATTTCCGATAAAAAGTTTACGGAGTAAACTATATCTGCATTATTTATAATTAAAATTTAACACTGAAAATGGGCCTCCGCGTGACATTTTTGGTTGTACGCTCGGAGTCAAAACCGAGTACGTCACACTAAATAATTCTTTTTAAGATATGAAATAATAATTGAAAAATTTTTAAAAATGATAGCGTATTTAGAACACTTAAAAATTTATTCCCACTTAAAAGTTAACTTGAAGTTAATTTTTTAACAAGTTAGACAATTGTTAATTAACAAAATTGTTTCGAAATTTTGAAAAAAAATTGTTAATTAACAATTGTCCAACTTGTTGAAAAATTAACTTTAACTTTTCAACGAGAATAAATTCTTTAAAGTGTTCTAAATACACCATGATTTTTAAAAAATGTTCAATTAATATTTAATACCCTAAAATTATTTATTTAGTGTGACGTTTTTGGTTTTGACTCCGGCGCGCAACCAAAAATGTCGCGCAGAGGCCTATTTTCAGTGTTAAATCAAAATTATAAGTAATGGAGACAGAGTTCCGAAAATTAAGCCTTTTTTGAAAATATCCTTCTCTTTAAGATTTTTTTTTGCAATTTTCGTCATCGTTTATGGTTTTTCAGTTATCATAAAAAATCAAAATGGCTTCTTTTTTATCCTTTTTTGTTAATAACAATTGCTATTTTTATTGGCAGAAAAATTCCTTCAAAACGCCTTTTTTTATTCCGCATTAAATAAGCTATCGCTTATATTTTTTGAAGCCCTCTTACTATTTTTTGCAGGAAACACACTTCTCGACTAGACTAATATTTACAAAACAAATAATGGACGTTTTATAACAGGTTTTCGTAATATTTGTATTAAATAAGCCAATGACAATAATTAATATTTAGCTTATATTATTCGCAAAAGAGCTGTACAAAAATTATAAAAACTTTACAAAAAATCACACCAGACATATTTTTGATTTATAATATTTTGATGAATTGTTCGCGTTAGGCAAATACTAGGTTAACATTTAAAGTATATTTTGTTGTATGTTCTTGTCTACATCGTAGTTGTCTTTTTAAAATGAATATGCATATGTTTCAAATATGTTCACCATTTTGCGTGTCATACGTTTCTAAATTGTGAAAATTTAACACTTTTTCGTTTCAACGTATAAATTTAAATTGAAATATATATATATATATATATATATATATATATATATATATATATATATTTTATATATATATATATATATATATATATATATATATATATATATATATATATATATATATATATATATATATATATATATATATATATATATATATATATATATATATACATATATAACAGTGTGTCCCAAATTGGTGGGGAATGTATGGGATCTTGGAAAACACGATAGATAGAAAATCGGTTAAATGGGGAAAGTTTTGGACAATTATGTTAGTAAGCTGATCCCGTGTACTACATGGTTTTATCTATTTAGGTTTTTGAGAAATTTTGAAAAAAATTAAAATTTTTCAAATCTGTAAAACCTTCTTTAAAGCAACTTTTTTTTGTAGAATATGACCAAGTAGTCAGTTTATTTTTTCCACGTTTCGGGTTTTTAGAATCATCATCAACTTTATTCTTTCATATGGGCGCCATACTGGATTTATTCGCAGCCAAATAATGCTTTTTATTCTGATTTCAACAATGTGTAACATGTTATAATTTAGGAGTTTATAACCTTAACTACTTCCAAAATACCAATATTTTCTCACTTGGCCTTGATTCCGTCGAATGTCATCTAGCGTCCTTATCAAGTTAGCTCGGGCACGTTATTATACGTTTTATATATATATATATATATATATATATATATATATATATATATATATATATATATATATATATATATATATAGCAAAATCCAATATTGGGGTATCGATCAGGTGGGCTTAAGAAAAACTCTTTTCTACTACGCCGAGCTTTCGGAAAACTTTATTCCTTTTTCAAGGCTACAATACAGAGACAGTTTGTTAAGATACAAAAAATCTTTTCTCTTATAAGCAAAAAAAATTTATAGTTAAAAAATGATTTTAACAAAAACAAATATGAAAAAAAAATTTTACAAAAAAAAAACTTTTTTAAAAAATTTTTTATAACTTACGTGCAAAGTGAGTTAATTGTGAAGCAATCTTATATAACTTATCGAAATTCCCCATTTATCAAGTATAATTTATAAATACAACACATGTTATTTTTTATGATTGATCAACAAAAGTTGACCGACATTTTGTTGTCTGGTTCATTGGTTGGAACCACATGCAGCAGGTCTGCTTTACAATTAATTACTGACAGGAGAAGGGTATGGCTGAACTGAAAAAAAACTGTTCGGGTTGTGACAAAAAATATATTGGCCAAACGTCACGAGTCCTTAAAGATAGGATAACGTCACACAGAAGTGACTGCAGGAAAAACAAACAAACTTGCGCTCTCGCTCAACACACCTCAGAAACAGGTCATATTTTTAATTATAAAGAATCCAAAGTCTTAATATCTGAAAATAATTTACATAAACGAACGTTTCTGGAAATGGTTGAAATACATTTAGATAGTTTAGCGATTAACAAAAAAAAGGATGTAAGCGATCTGAGTGCTATATATTCACATATTTTACATATGGACAATATTAAAAAAAGGCAACCTATAGAATTGAATTTAGATAATGACTCTTTTTAATTCAAGATTACGCCTATTGATTGATTATTTAGTGTTTGTTTGAATTAACAGATTAAATCATGTTTGTTGTTTATTAAAAAAATGTAAAAAGAAGAGATGGTTGAACACGGTCTGTATTTGCACTGTCGAGCGGCCTTCATGTGACAGGGGGGCTGCTGGACAGTCGAATGCCTACTAAGGGGAGTGTGCCTCCAGTTGTCTACCTCAGTGGGGAGTTTTGCCTTTTTTAATATAGAATTTTGACGTGGTCAACAGCCAACATCGGCGCTTGTGTGACAGACGAGTGACGGGTTGGTTTCTTTTTTGTTAAATAAGCAAGATATGATAATTAATAGAAAAAAGCTGCACTTGGGTGACAGACAAGTGTATGTAACATATTAATTTTAAAGGGAAGTCTTAATTAAGGGTTAACAGGAAAGTGGAAAATTCATTTGATATCTTTTCTTGTTTAAGTTTTCTAATGTTCTTGGAATTTTGTCAGGGTTTTCAGTTGTTGTTGGGTTTCTATATTGAAGAAAAAGAAAAAGGAAAAAATTTTTTCTTTCTAAAAGAAAAGGGTTTTGAATATGTGTTGCGTCAGCTGCACTTGGGTGACAGACAAGTGAGAGCGACACATAATCTTTTGAAAGCACAAGGGGGAAGTAAGAGGGAGAGAGAGGTATTAGCACCCTATTGAGGCCGACACTACAATAATAATTTAAAAAAATTAAGAAAAGAAATACACAAAAATTAAAATAAAAGTTTTTAAACTACCAATGGCACAGTTGCGCGAATTTTTCCTTTTCAGTCGACACTGGGCATGTCACATATGCGTACCTTTCAGTTCAGCCATACCCTTCTCCTGTCAGTAATTAATTGTAAAGCAGACCCTGCATGTGGTTCCAACTAATGAACCAGACAAAAAAAATGTCGGTCAACTTTTGTTGATCAATCATAAAAAATAACATGTGTTGTATTCATAAATTATACTTGATAAATGGGGAATTTCGATAAGTTATATAAGATTGCTTCACAATTAACTCACTTTGCACGTAAGTTATAAAAAAATTTTTAAAAAGAGTTTTTTTTTAAAATTTTTTTTTTTCATATTTGTTTTTGTTAAAATCATTTTTTAACTATAAATTTTTTTGCTTATAAGAGAAAAGATTTTTTGTATCTTAACAAACTGTCTCTGTATTGTAGCCTTGAAAAAAATAAAGTTTTCCAAAGCTCGGCGTAGTAGAAAAGAGTTTTTCTTAAGCCCACCTGATCGATACCCCAATATTGGATTTTGCTGTTTAACTTGTCGATCGGATTCCTCTCCACTTATATATATATATATATATATATATATATATATATATATATATATATTATATATATTATATATATTATATAATATATATATATATATAATATAAAATATATATATATATATATATATATATATATATATATATATATATATATATATATATATATATATATATTTTATATAATAATATATATATATATATATATATATATATATATATATATATATATATATATATATATATATATTATTATATATATATATATATATATATATATATATATATATATATATATATATATATATATATATATATATATATATATATATATATATATATATATATATATATATATAAAACCAAGATTGGGTTTTGGGGTTTATCTTGGGGGTTTTTTTTAAGTTTATTTTCCTTTTTTGCCCTTAGGGGAAAAATAAAAAACGAAAATTAAGACAAAATTAAAACAAAGGAACCCGGGCCGGGGGGAGTATTAATTGAATATTGGGGGGGGAAAGAAAAACCCCATAAAAACAAATAATTAAAGCCCCATTCACCATGGTTTAACCTATATATATATATAAACCTCTTTTGTTGGATTTTTACAGAACTGGAGGACAAGAGAATAAAATTTTTTGCAGGTTACTGCATGAATGGGTTCTCGCAAGAAATCTGCGGATCACTACGCGGATCACTTCTTGCGCGAGAACCACGAATCTCTTCATGCAGTAATCTGAAAAAAGAATTTTATTCTCTTGTCCTATCTTTCTGTAAAATGCCGGGAACAATGAGGTTATGGTATAGGTTAAAACATGGTGAATTGTATGGATGTGCTATTAATCGTTATGTATGTTAATTAATATGGGTTCTGATGTTCTTAATTGAACGATACTTCAATTAATACTCACGTTTACCCAATAATCCATTTGTTCTTAATATTTAAGATCTTAATTTTAACGCTTTTTTTTTGTATTTTTACCCGATGAAGGAAAAATAAATTCTCAAACTCGGGTAATAAAAAGAGTTTTATTATAAAAAGCCTTCTGATTAAACCCCAAAAAACCCCAAGGTTTTAAATCAAGTCAAGACTATCCCTCCTTTTATTATATATAAAATATATATATATATATATATATATATATATATATATATATATAATATATATATATATATATATATATATATATTTCCTAACGTATTTATTTAAAAAGGTAATAGTAAACTAACCATTAATTTTTAAGGAAAAATTTAATTGTAATATAATACCCTAAATTGAGCCCAAACCAAATGATAATAAGTAATTATAAAGCATGAGCAGAGCAAAATTATATTAATTAAAGTTAGTTTAAACATATGTTTAGAAAATTATACGCTGAGAATTTTAGTTCACTGGGGAAAACCTCAGTGTTGATAAGAAACTAACTTGGGAAATCATGATAAAATACACTTTTAGTATGCTTATAAAGGTTCAAATTATGTATAACAGAGAATATCTTCATTTATACGAAATAAAAATGATAGAAATATTAATACCCTTAGCAAGTATAATGCAAAATAGGTTTGCAATACAAAAAAAATGTTAGTTAATTTTTTTTTGTTTTTAAATTGTTTTTGCTTCACGTAACACATATTTTGTGAATGCATACTTTTGCTTAGTATATTTTTTTGTTTACCGAAAATTAATAATATATTTTAATCCATTAGTGTTTTAAAATCGAACTTGGCAGTCTGAGAGAATTTTAAGGCGGATCAGGTAGGCTAAAAATATATGTACAGGGTGTTATTTAAAATTTTAAACTTGGGGTTACTTCTGGTTAAACCGAAAGTGAAAAAATTGCTTTTATTTGGTTATTAGAAGCGTGTCCTTATAACAGGTGTGAGCGATCTCCTGGTCAGTCTCGGAATTTGGTTTGGTATACCGATGGATCCAAGACTGACAATGGAGCCGGCGCAGGAATACATGGTATGACCCCCAGGTTTAATGCTTATGCTTCCCGGGGAAATATGCCACTATTTTCCAGGCGGAAATATATGCTATTGAACTTTGTCTGCGAGAGAACTTGAGGAGGAGATATAAGGGCAGGGACATTACTCTCTTCTCTGATAGTCAAGCGGCCATAAAAGCTTTGGCATCCCAACAAGTCAACTCAAGGTTGGTTTGGAACTGTCTGCAATGCCTCCTAAACCTAGCTGACCACAACAGAGTTACACTTTCCTGGGGGCCAGGACACAGGGGAATACAGGGCAATGAAAATGCAGACTCCCTGGCCAGGCGAGGCTCCGCAGCAATGTTTGTGGGTCCTAAACCTGTTTTTGGAATACCAAAAGCCTCGGTTCGTGGCTACATGACTCGGTGGATTCAAACACAACATCAGTCATACTGGAACCACATTCCAAACCATATGCACACTATGGGCATCTCTCTAGAAGAACCCATTTGCAGACTATGTGACGAAGAGAAAGAGACAAACTCTCACATCATATATGAGTGCCCTACACTTACAAATCAAAACCTAATGGTGGACACTAACCACCAGGAGGCTGGAGACCAGAAAAGAACAGTAAAAGGACTACTACACCTGTCTAAGGTGTCAAACCTTTTTAACTGAAACAAATACACAAGAGATACAACAAGCCCTGTAGGCTGCAGTGTCGAGGCGGACAAAACCTCAACTTGTGTATTTACTTCATCAATCAATCAATCAATATGACAGGTGTATCACCCAAATTTCAAAAATGTATTTTAATAAATAAAAAAATTATGGGCTCTTACATGTCTGCTGTGTCTCCTAATATATGTCTCTCCGTCCCCGGAAATCGAACCTGGATCGATTATTATTATAGCAAAAAAAAACGATATTTTTGTGATTAATGTTAACAGATATCTGACTGCGCCATGACTTCCGGAATAACCTGTAGATTACTAAAATTAAAAATCCAACCAATTTTTTTAGGTATTTTTTTTAAACAATAATTATTGAAAAAAGGCTTTTTTTGTTTTTTTTTAATAAAACAAAAAGTACTGGCTTTATCGCTTTACTTATAAGAGACCGTCTATAAAGAATCCAAAAGCCTACAAAATGGTTTTTAAAAACTCCCGATCCGACCATTTTTTACCGAGAAAAGCCGGAAAAACTCCTAAAACAGACGTTTTTTTTTTAAATTCGTATCTCCTTTAATTTTCAATATTAAGGGCTAATTTTTTGGGAAATAATAGTCAATAACATATACTTTGAGCTGCCGAAAGATGAAAATTAAAAACAATGTTAAAAATGCTTGAGAGCTAGCGCGTTGAGCGAAAATTCGCGACCGAGACGTACTAAGGCGACCGAGGAAGGGGCACCCAGCAGCGAAGGAGAAGCGAGAGACGGGCTGAGTATCGCGAATTTTCGCTCGACCTGCTAGGTTCACAAGCATTTGTGACACAGCAAACAAACTTATATAAAAATGTGAGATATATTATTAGTAGCTTTTAATCTCAACTTTAAAAAGCTGTTTTGAAAATTCAAATCGGACCATTTGCCTAATATTTACGGCACTTGCAAGATAAAGGCCTAATTTGTTTATAGTGCGATTAAATAAAAACTAATAAGGCGACAATTTTCATCTAACGGTAGCTTAAAATATATGTGATTGACTATCATTTCCCAAAAAATCAGCCCTTAATATTGAAAATTAACGGAGATACGAATTTTTGAAAAAAGGTCTGTTTTAAGCGTTTTTCCGGCTTTTCTCGGTGAAAAATGGTTGGATCGGGATTTATCAAAAACCATTTTGTAGGTTTTTAAATTCTTTACAAACGGTTTTTTATGAGTAAAGCCATAGGCGTGCGCAGGGTAAAGCTGGTGTGGGTGCCGACATAATAATAATAATAATAATGCGCAGACACCATCAAACAGACCAAGAGAAGCTGCAAGCCTGATTGGAGAAGCCTCTTCATGGACGTCACCCCAATAAGGTCAGCCAGGAAAATGTCGACAAGTTCGCGTCGAACTACTGGCTGACGTCGGGAAAGATGTTCCCAGAGACTGAAGGCTTCTCATTGGCTATACAGGACCAGGTTATTCCGACGAAAAACTATCTGAAGCATATCGTTAGAGACCCGTCTATAGAGAACGATCGATGCAGATATGGATGTCAAACATCGGAGACAATCCAGCTTATAACGGGGGTTGCCAAGCATTTGTAGCATCAGAGTATAAGGAAAGGCACTATTCAGCAGCCAAGATACTCCATCAACAATTGGCAGAGAAGTAAAGCTTTTACAGAATGAAAAATTGCCTTATTATCAGTATACTCTGGAACCTATTCTTAAAAACAATGAATTTAAATTGTACTGGGACAGAACTGTACTTACAGACCAAACTGTTGCTTACAATAGACCAGATATTGTATTGGTGGATAAAGTTGGGAGGAAAACAACACTGATCTATGTCTCTATCCCGAACAACAACCTACGGGAGAAATACAATGAAAAGGTTGCCAAATACAGAAACCTAGAAACATAAATAAAAAGACAGTGGGGAATGAATAACGTCCAAACGATCCCCATAATTTTATCAACAACTGGCAATATACCAAAAACTCTTTTACAAAACATCAAGGGACTAGGCCTCGGTGTACATCTGTATAAGGCTATGCAAAAGGCAGTGCTACTTGCGACCGCTCGGACTGTCTGGAAATTTGTGGGGAATACAGCAAAACCTAAGAGAACCTAGATCCCGAAAACATGGAAAGGGTTCCCACAAAGCTCAATCCTTTTGATATCTGAAGATATCTGGGATGAGTGAATGTTCCCCTTAGAGGGAGTGCAAAGCCGTGTGGCTTGAAAACATAATAATAATAATAATAATAATAATAATAATAATGAAGTAAATAAAACTATGAAGAACAATATATCGATATTAATACATTGTTATTATTAAAATTAATTAATAATAAATTAATAGGAATAAATTTTTAGGAATGTTTGGTAAATATTTATGAAGTAATAACAAATCGAGTACATTATATATTATTTATTATAAAATAATTCTTCTTTTATAAGGTACAATTTTTTTAAATTCGTTTATCACAGTTCTTAAGTCAATATTTGCGGCTAATTCCTGTTCCACAAATACAACCAGGAGATTTTCTAAACGTTCTTCGCGTATTGTGGATCTTAATTTTGATGTTACCATACTCATTTTCGAGAAGGTGCGTTCGCGTGTAATTTTTAAATCGAACCTTATCAAATAATAATTTTCATATTTTAAATACAGTAATCTTTTCAGACTAGTGGGGGTGCCACGGCACCCACGGCACCCACTGTGCGCACGCCTATGAGTAAAGCGATTAAGCCAGTACTTTTAATTACATTGAAAAAAAAACGAAAAAATGTCCTTTTTTAATAGTTATTGTTTAAAAGAAATACCTGAAAAAAATTGGTTGTATTTTTAATGGTAGTAATCTACAGGTTATTCCGGAAGTCATGGCGCAGTCAGATATCTGTTAACATCAATTACAAAAAAATTTATAATGATTGGACTAGTATATTTTGTGCAGCTTTGGCGCCTAGGAGTTTAACAAATAAACGATATTTTTTAAATGTCCCAAATACCTTTTAAAAATTTATAACAGCTATTAAATACGAATAAATGTTTTTAAGGCACACTGTTATCGAAAATATTTACTCGAACTAGAACAAAAACTTTTTCGTAAGTTGGTAATAGGTCGCAGTTGCCCGCTTATCAGGTCATTGTATTTCTTTTATCGTTTCCATTTAGACTGGATGTGGCTTAGGGGTCTGTAAATGATCTATATTCCCCACGAAATACGCCTTTTCTAAATATCAAGAGGGCCAAAAAAATATGAGTTTGGAAACTATCAGAGGTGTAGAAATAATAAATGTCCTAAAACAACATTATCTTTTTATTATATTTTATATTTAAATTAATATAAATTATATATATATATATATATATATATATATATATATATATATATATATATATATATATATATATATATATATATATATATATATATATATATATATATATATATATATATATATATATATATATATATATATATATATATATATATATATATATATATATATATATATATATATATATATATATATATATATATATATATATAATATATAAAAAAAAAACTAACCCAATGAACACACACCTAGTTCACTATATCGATTTGTTCACTGTATCAAATATTTTTTAGATATATTAAAGCAACGTTTTTCTTTAGTACATTAACTTTATTAATAGGTGAAACAGAAAAAACATTACATATATATTTAAAATAAAATAAAAAAAGTGTAATCTAATCTTTTTTTCAAAAAATGAAGTAATTTTTGTTTGCATTTTTTGTTTCTTTAATCCTGTTTGCACCATGGTATTTCTTAAGTCGTGTAAAACAAGTATACTTGAATATTGCACTTTGTCTTCATTTTCTTCAGCCCATTGAAGTATGTTGTTAATCGATCTTATTGCAGAATTTGTTGTCACTCGTTCCTTATTTACTGTCGCTTCTTCTTGTACGTCATCACCTTCATCGTTTCCTTCGCTTTCACTTTTGTCTTCAGTTTCTTTACTGTCGAGTAATGTATCTTTATTCCAATCATCTACATCAATAGGTTGAATGTCGACTTCTGGAGAAACAGTATGCAGTAAACTAACAATTTCTGATCTCACTATGTCAATGTCTTCATTTCTTATTCGACTTCTTAAAACGCTTAAGGGGATATCTTCCTCATCGTCAACTTCGTTGGCTAATGGGGAAAGTAGATTATGCCAACATTTTTCGATAACTTCAAGCTTCACATTTTTCCATGCCAAAGCCAAATTTAGAATTTTCGTCCTTTAACGAAAACGTTTCAGAGCTTCTCCGATATCTTCATTGTTCCAATAATGTGTGATAACAAATTTCTCCGATAAAATAATTTGTCAGACGAATAGCATTTTGGTCCATTGGTTGTATTAGGGGGGTAACGTTAGGTGGCATGTAAACAGTGAAAATGGAACCATCATCATTTCTTAGCTGTTCTGCTGGTGGATGACTTGCCGCGTTATCTAACAATAGCATGGCTTTACTGGTAGGTTTGCCTAAGTAAAATTCTTAATCTGAAACAAAAACAAACGTTAGATTAATGTGCAGTTTAAATCACAAGAAGGGATAAAAGAAAGGGTGTAAATTTGTAAAGAAAATCGGATTCAAAAAATAACAGATTTGTTTTGTAATTGTCGAGATACATACTTTTTTTTGTTGAAAAATTGAACAATTTATTTCGTCTTCCTATGTAAAAAAAACTTACCTCTGGAATAAACATCTGGTGAAACCATTCCTTGAAAATTGCTGCCGTCATCAAGCAGTTTTCGAATTTCTATAGTGAACAGGACAGTTAAAATTTCGAAACGATAGTGGATTTTTAGCTTTTTCAATAATTAATGGTTTACTTTGTGGGTACCTGCCGCATTTGTGCATGCTAGGAAAGTCACTCTTTGCTTCTCAGTTTTCCTACCTGGGGCTGTTTTTCTTTCTACTTCATATGTTTTTCCGGGCAAAAGTTTCCAATACAAAGCAGTTTCATCGGCATTGTAAATCTGTTCTTTTGTTAGCTGAAGCTCATTTATTTTTAAGCGTAGAGTTCTTTTAATAGGATCCATAAGCTCGGGGGCTGATGACAGTTTTTTTCCTGAAATCGTTAGGTAGCGTATTCCCAAAACGTTTCTTGTACTTTTGAAACCAACCACTGCTTGCATTAAAAGAAGGAGATTCTTTGTATTTGCTGTGAAGTAACTTGGCTTCTCTTGTATCATTAAACCAGTCACAGGAAGATTTTTTCTCTCATTTTTTAAAAACCACTTATATAAAGCTTGTTCCATTCTAGGCCTCTGAATGTCTCAAAGTTTTCATTTTTCCTGGTCCTGTAAATGTGCTGTTGACTTTTTTCAAAATCTTTTCTTCTTTTTCGTATCCCCATACATAGATTTCAACACCATATTGTTTAGACAAAACGATCACTCCGACACTTTCTGTAAGTCTTCTAATATTTTAGCTTTATCACAAAGGGTTAAATGCTTCCTATTTTTGCCAAACTAACTACATACTTGCGACGAGACTTATTGAACCGAATACCAAAAAAATGTGACAATTATGATTGCCCGACAGGAAAAAAACGTTTAAAACCGTTTTTTGTCTTGACGTGTTTGTTTACCTACAAAAGTTTTGGGTTAACTATATCGAGAATCAGTTTGTTACTTACGGGAATACTTTAAGGAAATAATGTCTGTTCACTATTTAGAGCCGTTCACTATACAGTGTGTTCATATAACGCGAAGTTTTGTATATATATATATATATATATATATATATATATATATATATATATATATATATATATATATATATATATATATATATATATATATATATATATATATATATATATATATATATATATTATTTTATTTATAGATGACGTTTCATCTTTTATCTTTTTCAAATTAAAGTTAGTTTCAAACAAAGTTATATATTAAATGTCATCCCAAATAAAAAACAAAAAACTTACCTGGGGTTAAAATAATAGTGAAACTATAACAAATATTGTATAATTTACATTTTAACAACCAAAGGAAGGATACATATTATAATAAAATATAAAACCTAATTATTAAAGAAGGGCAAAATGTAATTTAATTAAAGTTAAAATTTTTTTATCGTTTATGAATTTGGGTTTTGGTTCGACATCTCTTAAAATTTTTTTTTTTGGTTTTTTAATATTTTTTTATTATAATTAAATTTTTCCCTTTTTTTTGTGTTAGTTAAGGTTTGCAATTTTGTCATTTTGGTTTTTTAACCCAAATTTAAAATCTTTTGACCTTAAACACGGTGCAATTTTTACACAAAAAGATTACAAAAATTTACTTTTTTGTTTTTAGTTTTTTTTTAAGTCTATACATTTTTTTAAAAGTTTGGTTTTTTAGATTTTTTTTTTTTTTTTTTTTTTTTTTTTTTTTTTTTTTTTTTTTTTTTTTTTTTTTTTTTTTTTTTTTTTTTTTTTTTTTTTTTTTTTTTTTTTTTTTTTTTTTTTTTTTTTTTTTTTTTTTTTTTTAAAAAAAAAAAAAAAAAAAAAAAAAAAAAAAAAAAAAAAAAAAAAAAATATATATATAAAATTATATATATATATATATATATATATATATATAAATATATTTTTTTTTTTTAAGGGGAAAAAGGTAAAAGTAGGTTTAATGCAACGTTTTGAACATTTTTTGGTTTTACAAAGTATCAAAAAATACAATTAAACTTAAAACAGAAATAGAAAACAATATTTGTACACTTTAGAAAGATTACAGTAAAAAATTTACCAAAAAATAATTTTAAAGTTAACAATTAAAAAGTTTTATTTTGAGTCATAAGGTACATAATAAAATTAATTTAAACAGGATGCATAAGATTAGATTATTTGAGCGGAGATGGCAAAAATGACCTCCACCACTGCAACCTTACCAGATTTATTGTGGTTTCTCCTATCGTTCTTTAGAGTACCTTGTCCAGGCCCGTTTTTTCTAACCCCAAAAAATTGACACTGGTCACTTTATATATCTTGCCGGTTTTGGTTTTTCCCACCCAACCTAGTAAACCTAAGCCTACATAGTGCTTCGCAGTGGCACCACACATGTACGGCTGTTTCTTTAGCCTCCTGGCGAACCTACACGATATTCCCCCACCAGGCCTATTCTTTCCAGGTGCTTGTTGAGTTTGCAATGTCCTGTTAGTTGACCTACCGTTATCCTTACGACTTTACGACTGTACTCCAGTAGGTCCCCGGGGCTTGCCGAGAGGTCCTAATAAACCTGCTTTGCTTGCGTTGTCCTGGTGTTTGTCCCAGCCTTTGGAAACTCTCTGTCCCCCCAGCTCTTTGGTCTTTTGGGGGCTGCCGAGTTCCACAAATTACCTATCATTTCCCTGGCTGATCCTCTTTTGGCTAGGTCGTCGGCCCCTTCGTTACTGGGTGGCCTCGTGACTGTATCCCGGCTACCGTAAGTTTTTTTTGCCAAGCGACTTTATCCAGGGCTGTATACAGTCCCCACTAGTTTGGATTCTTTTAAAAACTGATAGCCTTCAGCAGGGCCGCTTGGCTGTCTGAGTAAATGACGATGTGTTTTCCTTTACTTCCTTTTTCTTTAATCAGCACGACACAATGCATTATTGCTGCGATTTCCGCTTGGAAAACGTGGCGTGCTGAAGCTTTAGGTTATCTTTTCTCTAGGCTTGTCACCATAGATGCCAGCTCCTGACCTTTGGTCTTGGAGCCATCTGTATACCAGATAACAGGATGCATACCTTGGAGTTTTATGTCTATCTTCTTAGATTTTTATAAAATTTTGAATTATATTTTTCCTCATAGGAAAAAACGAAAGCAGATAAAGTCTTGCTTTTTATATATATTTTTTAGGGATATTGTATACAGGGAAGTGTTTGCTGTTTTAAAAGGTCGTCTATACAGTGTGTTAAATGTATAATAATGGTATATTTAAAATTTATTAATTTATTATGTTGAAATAGATTTAACTAAGGTTGCTAATATCTTTTTTTTTTTCGTAAGGCTTCTTTTTGTATTGCGATAAAGAAATGATTAAAATCATATAAATTTTTATATATATATATATATATATATATATATATATATATATATATATATATATATATATAAAATATATATATATATATATATTTATATATATTGTGTAAATACACATACTAATTAAAAAAAAATAACATCACAAACTAAGAGTATTATTGCGAAAAAAATAATATCATAAATGTTAAAAGGAAATATAATTAGTATTAGTACTAATGATATAGGTACACTAACGCTGATATGATGTAAAGTAGGTAATACCATATCTACCATTATATATAGACCGACTAAAAAGGAATTTAATTATTCAAAAGTAAAATTTACGGGAAAATGGAGAGCCAGTTAGCAGAAAAGCTATCTGTAAAGGTGTTTGTTTAATTAGATTTCATTGTAACATAAAGAAACATTAATAAAAAGCTTATTATGCGGACCTGAAAATCAAGAAAGTTTTGTGATCGTGAAATGTTTACCTGTCTTTTTTTATTGCCTAAGAATGTAAATAGTTGTTGTTTATCAGCGTACCTGTATAACACAGGTCCACTGGGTGTCGAACCAAGAATTTTTGGCGAATTTATTACCGCTGAACATAAGTCTTAAGTCAAAATTGTAGGTCAAACAGCGAAAAATTGAGAAAAGGCGTAATTTCGGATAATAACATTTTTTTTTATTTGAAACGTCAATATTTCAAAAAATATAAAAGATACACGAAACTTTATTTAATATAAACTATGTATTTTTAAAAAACTTTTAATTTAGGTTATGTAACGTTCTTGTCTAAATGTAATATTTATCGAGTTATAATCAGAAAACCAAATTTTTAGGATTTTTTTATGGTATACTCCTGAAAAAAAAATTAAAAATTATTTTTTAATTTTTGAGTTATTTGGGATTTAAATAAATAACATAAATGATATATGATAAAAAAAAACAAAAATCACATTATACAAAAAATATTTTTTCCTATTTTGGACTGAAATTTTTTGACAAACTACATTTTCGTCTAAATCTCCTTTATTATTTATTTTATCGAAAATGTTCATATACCTTTTTGTATAGACAATTAATAAAGCTTTATTTTTTGTGTTATAAAATTTTTTGTATCTCTTATAGTTATACTTATAGTCCAAATATTTCGTGGTAGCAGGTTTCTGTCGGTAAATGTACCATATCGATTTTTTGGGTTTTTTTTCAATTTGTTGCTGTTTATCTCCCAATTTTGACTTTAGATCTGTGTTAAAAAAAATACGCCAAAAGATCTTAGCCCGACACACAGCACACACAACTTTTTTTGTAGACTAGTGTTATTAATCCATGGTAAAAAAACATAAAATTAAAATTATAAGTAAATTGTTGCCTTGTTTAAAAAGATAGGAATATAACTGTGATATAAAAGCGAAAACTTCGAAGGTAAATAGTCAGGAATTACGATACCTTATTTGCCATTTTCTCGTATTTCCTGAAACTATTTTCCTGCAAATGAAAATAACAACATCTGCAAACTTTTTGTCGCTAATAGAAGTTTTAAAACAATTGTTGTTTGCTTATTTATGTTTTTTGTAAATATCCTTTGTACGTTTACAAGATGCTTACGTTAAATAGAAACTTAATGAATGTTTGAACTCAATTCTTCAAAAGTGTTGCGAATTTCATTTTTGAAATGTAAAAAGATAACTAAATAAGCTACGCTGGAACGAAGTTAAAGGCCGTGTGTAAGTCAGTGGCGGTATACGAAGTTTTCTTTAATTGGTTTTAAATAAACAGTGGAATTTTTAAAAAAGAGAAAATATTTTTTGACAATCCTTCTCAACAAAATTTTATTAGAAATTGAACATGAATACATGATTGCATCGCAGTAGGCAGACACAGTGTGTTTTCAATTAATATTTACACAGGTCCACAAAAAAGTGGTGTGTTCTGGGTGTCCCATCTGATTTCCTGGCGTTTTAAAAGTGGGGGTCAAACAGAAAACAATCAAGAAAAACCGACACGGTATATTTACCGGCAGAAACCTGCTACCACGGAATGTTTGGACTACGGCTATACAGGGTGCCACAGATTCGAGTGCATGCATGGGGATCTCGGGAACCCTAAGAGATACGAAGTCGGTTAAATTATGGCAAAGTTGCGCATTTAGGTGCCTAACAACATGCCTATTAGAAAATTGTAAAATTCCGAGTATTTCCGGAGATATCCGAAAAAACGAAATTTGCTGATTTTGTTTTTATTTTTTCCTAACGTTATTTAAGGAGATATGGAAAAACAAAAGACACTTTCTCATGGCCACTTTTTAAGCTCTACAAAACAGCGTTGATAGATTTTCCGTACGACGTTTCGTTTTTGTTAAACCATCATCAACTTAATTTTTTTAAATACGGACCTGGGTTTTTTATTTAATTTTTTTGAACCCCTTATTATCTCAATTACAAAAATGTATAACACCTAATATTTATTAACAAAAATGGAACGCCCCTATAAGAAATAATGTGCGTTCCTTGTCTAACTCATTGCCTCTTATGGAAAATATGTTTATTTAACAGAAAAATATTAAGTGTTATACATCATTGTAATTGGAATTATAACTGCTTCAAAAAATGCAATAAACAATTGAGTGCCGTATTTAAAAAATAAAGTTGATGATGGTTTAACGAAAACGAAACGTTGTACGAAAAATCTCTCAACGCTGTTTTGTAGAGCTTAAAAAGTGGCCATGAGAAAGTGTCTTTGTTTTTCCATATCTCTTTAAATAACGTCAGAAAATAATAAAAATGAAATCGGCAAATTTCGGTTTTTTTCCCGATATCTCCCGGGAAATACTCGGAATTTTACTTTCTAATAGGCATGTTGCTAGGCACTAAATGCGCAACTTTGCCATAATTTAACCGACTTCGTATCACTTACGGTTTCCGAGATCCCCATGTATGCACTCGAATCTGTGGCACCCTGTATAAACAGTAAGAGATACAAAAAATTTCATAAAACAAAAAAAGAGGAGCTTTTTAAATTGTCTATATAAAAATTTATATAAAATTTTTTGATAAGATTAATAATAAAAGAGATATAAACAAAAATGCAATTTTGACAAAAAAAATCAGTCTAAAATGGGAAAAAAGATATATTTTTTATTAATATAATTTTTGTTTAATTTTTTTTTATTATAAATCATTTATTTTATTTATTTAAATCTTAAGTCACTGAAAATTTGTAAAAAAAGTCCAAAAATAAAAAAAAAATTTTAATTTTTAATTTTTTTTCTGGAAGTATAACTTAAAAAAATCCTTAATATTCGGTTTTTTGATTATAACTCAAAAACCATTGCATTTAGACAAAAAGGTTATATTACTAAAATTAACGGTCTTGTAAAAATACATAGTTTACGTTATATAAAGTTTCGCGTATCTTTTATAGTTTTTAAGATATTGACTTTTTAAATTTAACATCTTAAAATCCGACACCCAAAATTCTTAGTACTTAGACCTCATATGAGGGTTTTATGGGCTGGGATAAAGATAAAAAAGAAGAAGAAAGAATAATTTTAATATAGTAAAAACATAAAATATAAAATCACCGACATAAAATTCGGGACAACCAAATTTAAATTAAATTTAATGTATGATAACTTCTTCTTCCATAGTCCGATTTCAATATTATTTTTTTAATGTTGCTAATTGTTTTGTTTTTTATTATTTTTTTTTTAGTTTTTAAAAATACAGTTTACATGTTGAAGTATACAAGAAAATAAAAAAAAGTATTGTTTCTCATAAGTTTGAAACACTCTGTAGAGTAATTTTGCATAATAAACTACTCTAGATATGCTTTTCTGCAGAGTTTGGTTTATTTTTAACATTTTGTAGTTTAATTCTTCTCTGTATCTTTATTGGTTAAAGTGATATACATTTTTCAAAATAAACATTGTACATTTTGCAACAATTATTGAAAATACTGTTGAGTTTTTTTGCAATGTTTTTCCTTGGAAACGTATTCTCCATTTGTTAAACAGTTTTATCTAAAATTTCAAGCATTTAAAACGTTTTGCGAGTGATTTTCGAATTTATTTTTTACTTTACGATGCCTTTGTCATCCGAAAATTCAGCTAAAGCCATTGCTTTCATGATGGTGATTATTTTTGTAAAGAAGTGGCGGATATACAAGGTTTTACAAAATCTAGCATGGAAAGAGCCGGTGCAAGGTTTCGTGAGACTGGAAGTTATGGCAGAAGACCTGGATCTGAAAGAAATCGTGCTACTTCCGCCCTTAGAGATCGGCATACCAGTCCAGTAGTGATAAAAAATGGACTCCAAAGAAATCATCAAGTTGCTGCCAATGAAATAACAGTAAGAAGAAGACTTAATAAAACCAGATGACCGGCAACTGGACCAGAGCTCCTTAGACAGCAGCGAGTTAATGGACTTCTTTTTTCGCAAAAACATATGACAGAAGAACTTTAACTGCCTGGTACATTAAAGAAATTCTGGAAGAACATGTTGTTTTCGCACAATTTATTGGTAATGAATTCGGTTTCATGCATGAAAATGCCCGTCCACATCCTGCCAAAATAGTGGCCCAATATTTAGAAGAAGTTGGAATAAACGTTATGCGCTGTCCCCCTCGTAGTCCTGACAATAATCCATTAGAACATGTATGGTAGACGTTATCAAGAAACGCCGATGCCAGTTATTCACTCTCCAACAGCTCCTTAAGAGTGCATTTACGCTACACCTTAGGGGTCGATCGAAAGGACGCGGTGGGCGGAGACTAACAAACTCCCACTACCACAATTTTCGTATAGCCACATTAAAAATATTATATTTTATTTAGGTTCTTCCAAATTCAATGTATCGATGCGATGTTATTTCAGATTGCAAGCCCACAGGAGATAACGTTTGTCGGTAACTATTTTTCACTTAAATGACATAAATTATACACCATTTTATAAGGAAATTGTATGCCTTTGCTGTAACGGATTTTTGAAATACGAGTGAAGTTAAGAGAAAATAGTATTTAAACATAACCGAATTTAGGGTGACTTATACTCAAGGAAATATTGAAACCTAAATCCAAATTTAAAAAACTATTACAGCAGAAGCCTAGATTTAAGTGTTGGCTTTCATATAGTTTTTGAAAACTATCGATAACTTATCTAAATCTAATTAGAGAAATGAATCGACATTTAGTAGCTGTTATATGAGCTTAAGGAGGTAACACGAGGTACTAACTTTTAAAACCCCTACTTTTATGTTTTAATTAAAAATTGAATAAAACAGCAAAATGTTAAAAATAAATCACACTTTGCAGAAAAGTATGTCTAGTGTAGTTTACATTGCAAAATTACCCTACAAACTTAAGAGAAAAAATGAACTTTTTTATTTTCCTATACACCGTGTTCAAAATTAAGTCGGACTATTGCTAACTTTTTCATTATTAAAGATACAAGTTAGGTTAAATTAGCAAAGTTGTGTACATTTTTACGCTGATTACAATAACGATAATAAAAAAACAAATAAACATCAGATGTACAAGTTATTCACAAAAATATACTTTTTTTAAATGCAACACCCTGTATTTGTTACGTTAATTCGAAAGAGAATGTAATTTTCTATATAATTAGTTATCTACATTTTTTTCCTAAAATGAAAAATAGCGAAGTTATTTTAAGTTAAATGTATTTTCCATAACTGGACGCAGGCAGCCATGGAATTCTTAAAATCGCATTTTTTGTACAAATTATCATAGTATGCTATGATAAAAATAAAAAAAAACAAAAGATAACATGTGTATCCGCCATGATGTTTTAGTGACAACTAGTAAATCATAAGGCAACAGTTTATTTATGCTACTGTTGTTTAAAATGCTGTCATTTGAAGCAGTTTGATATGATAGAATGCTACATAATTTGCCAAAAAAATGGCATTAGGCTTTAGAGTGAAACTATTTCCAGAAAGAAGTATGCCAAACAGAAGATATTTTTTACTCCTTTATCGAAAGTTTCAATCAAACAAAAGTGTTTCTTAAGCGTAGAAATTATAAAACCTTTATAATTAATCATCAAACAGAAATTAATGTTTTGGTATATTTAAAAGTTTATCATAAACCATTAATAAAATAAAAAAAAACATAATTATGTACCCACAAATACAAACCCACATAAACTTTGTTGCCAGATGATTACAAAAAGCGTATAAACTTTTGCCAATTGTTTTTAAATGCTGCTATAGAAAATCCAAACTTTTTACGATTAATTCTTTGAAGCAATAATACTAACTTTAGTAATAGAGGCATGTTTAACCGAAAGAAACAACATTATTGGAGCATTGCAATCTCCTGAGCCATAATCCTTTCAATCCACAAAGATGTTTGTTAGGACAAGAATATTATTTTAAAAATTAATATTTTATTTGCTTTTTCTCGCTTAGTTACGAGCCGCCCCTGACGGCATAAAAAAATACTCCCGTTTCCTAGCGATGTAAAAAAAATCGTTTTGTAAAAAAAGATGAGTTGAGTTGTGAGTAATTGTCAAATTTAAAAAAGATACGTCGTCTTGCATTTTTTATATTATTTTAAGTTTCAGGCGACGTTCGACGATTTTTAAAAATTTTATTTTCTTTAAGTCTGTTAGTTTATATTTTGATGTATTGTTTATAGTTAGTGACCGCCGAATATAGTGTTTTGCTTCTGTCGGCTCATATTTTGTGATAATTCCAACGTTTATCCAATCACTTTTTGGAATAAATACCTTTGTTTTTAACGGGGTGTTTTATTTAAACATTCGAACCTTCGTGGCAGCTACAAGCGGGTAGCTTATAGTGTGCGCGACATTATTTGGCGACCGTGACAGGACTTGTGTCGTGTTGGATAAACTTTGGTTTTTCGGAGCTCGATAAAACTTGGACATTCGTGATGGACCTGCTATAGACTAACTAACGGACAGTTTGGTGCTTTCGTGTGATTCCCAGCGAACTTTTGCCGCGTTCTACGATTTTACGGTACGTTTTTGGCGCTTTAAAACCGATTTGCAATGTCGAACGAAATCGAAATTAAAAAGAAAAGCAGAAAGGTACTTCGTGGCTCGTTTACTCGTGCGGTTAACGAATTTCTCGCGAGTGTAAACGTGGAGAAGCCGGATGAGGACACTGTAAAAATAAATTACGAGGTTTTGGCGTCTAAATATGATGAGTTATCGTTACTTGATAGCCAGCTATACGAGCTGCTCAGAGATGCAACCGAGACCGAGCTTGAAGAGGAATTAGCTGCTAGGGACGTGTATTTAAGGAAATTTACTTCTTGCAAGGTAAAATACAACAGGCTTTTTAGTGATGGTCAAACAGTTTCTACGAGACGCTCTAGCAATGATGGAACAGGTAGGCGTAATTTTAAATTACCGCAAATTCAGTTTAAACATTATGACGGAAGCATTAAAGGCTGGCTGTCGTTCTGGGCCCAATTTAAAAAGATCCACGAGGACAGTTCGATTGACAATAATGATAAAATTGAATATTTAATACAGGCCACATTGCCGGGAAGCCGAGCACGACAGCTAGTTAAAAGCTATCCCGCTATGGATGATAACTATGATAAAATTATTGATAGCATGCAGAGTAGGTTTGGCAGGAAGATCCCAAATTGAGGTTTACGTAAGAGAGCTTCTAAAAATTATTTTAAGCAACACTGCATGTAAACAAATCATAGATATTGCAACGTTATATGATAAGATAGAGACTCAGCTGCGAGCACTTGAGACTTTAGGCATTACCTCGGACAAGTGTTCTGCAATGCTTTTTCCTTTGATCGAGTCTTGTTTACCACATGATTTGCTTAGGGTTTGGCAACGCTCCACCCATTTTCACGCTGTTCCCGAAATCCCTGAGTCCGAAGAGGATGATCCTCCACAGAATTTACCGTCACCGCTGGAACTTAGGCTAAAAAATTTAATGCTTTTCTTGAAAATGAGGTGGAAAATGAGCAGAGAATTTCTCTAGCGGTCGAGGGTTTTGGTTTATCAGAAAATCGTTCATCTGCTAAAACAGGGTCAAGTGAGAGTAGCAGTAAACAAAAATATTCTCAAAGGAAAACGTTTGAGGGCACCACAGCCATGGGACTGGTTAATTCTGAAATTACTACTTCTTGCTTATTTTGTGAAGGTTCCCATGGAAGTGAGTCATGTTTTAAGGCACAGCGCATGTCACTGCTGCAAAGGCGAGAGGCACTATCTGGAAAAAGGGCTTGCTTTAGATGTTTAAAGTTGGGTCACACTGCAAAAAAGTGCCGAAGGCGTTTAAGGTGCGTTGTTTGTAGTCGTTCACATGTAGTGCTTATGTGCCCGGAATTACCCACCAACCAAGGAGCAGTAAAACAAACAGTTCAGACTGAAGACCAACAGCATGATCGCAGTAAACCAGTTGTATTTTCGGATCAAACTCAGACTTTAGCGAATAAGAGTGGTAGTACACACGTATTTTTACAGACTCTTAAGGTGACATTAACAGGGACCAAGGGAACGAAGATTGTACGAGCTCTGATTGACACCGGGTCTCAAAGGTCCTATGTACTAAGAGAAACAGCAGCGATACTTGGTTTTCCAGCAAAAGGTCATGAAAAACTTATCCATTGTTTGTTTGGTGGTACCCAGCAACCGAGTACTCATAATTGTTACCAAATCACCATGTCTAATGGAACGTTTTCTTATACATTTGATGCTTTGGACCAGGCGAAAATTTGTGGGGATGTGGTTCCAGTATTTTACGGCCCTTGGATTAAACAGTTGGCAAACTTAGGTATACAGATGTCAGATTTGGGCGAGTCCGGACCTATTGAGCTTTTACTTGGTGCTGCTATTATTGGAAATTTGTATACCGGGGCACGTCATGTATTACCCTGTGGCTTAGTGGCAATGGAGACGCACGTTGGGTGGACCCTCATGGGAAAAGCGCCAGGAAATATTGGGCGTTCCGATGTTGTTGCGACCACGTTAAACCTTTTTGTAAATAACGCCTCCATCAGTAATTTATGGGACCTAGAAACCATCGGCATTAAGGAGCCCTTAGATAAGCACACTAAAGAAGAAATGGCTGCTGCTGCCAAACATCTTTTCTTGCAAACAGTCCGTGTCGATGGTGGTGGGCGCTACGAGGTTCGTTTGCCATGGGTGGAAGGACACCCCCTCTTAATACAAATTTTAAACTGGCTCAGAAGAGACTGGATTCGTTATTCGAAAATTAAAAACCGAGAATCTTTTTGAAAGTTATGGGCAGATTTTTCTGAGTGGAAAGATGAAGAAATCATTGAGCGAGTACATAATGGAGAAGGACTGCATCATTATTTGCCCCATCGACCAGTCGTCAAAGAAAGCAGCGCCACGACTAAAATCCGACCTGTTTTTGACGCGTCTGCGCATGAGGCTGGTAAACCATCTATTAATAATTGCTTGGAGAAGGGACCTAATCTGATAGAACTTATACCTTCTATGTTATTGATGTTTAGGCAAAATAAAATTGGAGTGATATCGGATATTAAAAAGCCTTCTTACAAATTAGCATCAATGAACAAGACCGCAATTTTCTCAGATTTTTGTGGATAGATCCCCAATGTCAACAAGAAATTCTACGTCATAGACGCGTGGTTTTTGGACTTAATAGCAGCCCTTTTCTGCTAGGCGCAACTTTAGAGTACCACCTGGATCAGTCCATTGTTAAGTGTAAAGCCGAAATGGAAACTGAATGTACCACTTATTCCCTGGCTACTCTGGAAAGGTTGAAGAAAAGCTTTTATGTAGACAATTGTGTAACCAGTTTGCCTGACGATGAATCAGTGACTATTTTTATTAGAGAAGCTACAACCGTCATGAGTGAAGGAAAATTTGACCTCAGAGGGTGGGAGCGTACCCAGAGTGGCGGTTTCATAGCAACTGAAACAGAAAACCGCCTAGAAGACCCCTGTTTGGTTTTAGGTTTAAACTGGTACCCTCAAAAGGACGTTTTAGCGGTCAGTGCTAGATTTTTAAATCATGATTTAACATAAAAAATATTCCTGTAACCAAACGTCTGATTCTTAGCCTGACACAAAAAGTGTTTGACCCTATCGGCTATAGTGTCCGCGGTATTAGCACCCAATTCATGTTACAAAATTTATGGAAAGAACAATTGACATGGACCAACCAGTGGACGACGCCACCGCTGAGAATTTTAAGGCATGGATAAAAGACTTACCTAACTTGTCCAGGATCAAAATACCCCGTTGGATTAGGGCCAGCAGTGCTAATGCAAGACACCTGAGCTTACATACATTCTGGACGCGAGTAAAGACGCTTACGCCTGTGTTGTATTTTTGAGTGACCCAATGGAAAATGCCTCAGTTTTCTTGCTGGCAGCTAAAACTAGAGTTGCCCCTCTGAAAAGTCAAACTCTAAATGACTATTCCCCGATTAGAACTACTAGCAGCGACAATAGGTGCTCGATTATATGCCCATGTACAAGAAAATCTGGACGAAGTTGTGGATTGCTATTGTTGGAGCGACTCCTCCCGGTAATCTCTTGGATCCAGAGAGATGAGGAATGGGGAGTTTTTATTTGGAATCGGATAACTGAGATCCGTAAGTTAACCCCTGCTGACAAATGGAACCATTTACCAGGAGCGCTTAACTCAGCTGACTTACCTTCCAGAGGTTGCTCCCCCAAGCAATTAGTCGAATCGAGATGGTGGGGGGGGCCTAAATGGCTTTATGGCCCAATTGGATTCTTGGCCTGCCACTACAACTATCATTTTCAATGAAGATGAAATTTGTGCGGAACGTAGAAAAAAACTTGTCACCACGTTGACTGTCTCTGAAAATTCAATTAACTGGCGCCTGACTATTTTTTTCAAATTATGATAAAACTGTTAGATGATTGCCTGATTCTTCGTTTTATTCACAATTGTAAACACCCTTCCAATATGCAAAAATCTGAATTAACGGCGGAAGAGCATAATAAAGCTGAAATGTTGATCTTCAAGCAGATCCAGCAAACAAGTTTTTCCATTGATGATTCCAGAATTCGAAGTCTTCACCCCTTTTTGGACGAGAATGGAATTATCCGTCTAAAATCTAGAGTCTCGAATCGAGAAGATACGGATAACTACCGGTTTCCCAAATTTTTTTGCTACCAGAACACCCGACTGTAAAGATTTTGATAATGGACGTACATGTTAAATCCTGTCATGTCGGAACACAAGGACTCCTCAGCTTACTAAGGAGAAGTTTTGGATTTTAGGAGGCCGGAGAGCGGTAAGATCAGTGATTTTTAAATGCATCGTGTGTAAACGTCACACCGCTAAATCTTTGACAGTTGAGCCACCTCCATTACCGATGGATAGAGTACGCGATGCTGCTGTTTTCGAAGTAACAGGAGTGGATTTTGCGGGACCCCTGTATTTAAAGGATGGTACCAAAGCCTGGATATGTCTTTTTACCTGTGCTATTTTTCGTGCTGTACATCTGGAATTGACGACTTCTTTATCAACCGTAGCCTTTATGCAAGCTTTACGTCGATTTGTTTCCCGACGAGGAAGGCCCAAGACAATATACAGCGATAATGGTACCAATTTTGTCGGGACTGAAAATGCTCTTGCTCTTTTAGATTGGGACTCCATCACGAGAGAAACGGCGATTCAGCGCATTTGTTGGAAATTCAACCCTCCTACTGCAGCTTGGTGGGGAGGTTTCTGGGAACGATTAATTGGAGTACTAAAGAAGTTACTCAGAAGAGTATTGGGACGTGCTTGTCTGGACTATGAAAGTTTATTGACTCTTTTGTGCGATTGCGAGGCTATTGTAAACGCAAGGCCTTTAACTTATTTATCGGAGGACCCTAATGAACTAGTTGCGCTTACCCCGTCGATGTTCCTTCGCGATCACGTCGAATATGGTTTACCGGACTGTGACGCTGTAGACAATACCTCGTTAAACCGAAAAGTGCGGAAAATACAGTCCTTGCGCGAAAATCTACGCGTTCGATTCCGTGCGGAGTACCTTGGACAGCTAAAACTCGTGAGTGATAAGACACCAAATCGCCGCGTATCCGTTGGGGATCTAGTGCTCGTCGGAAGTGACAATACCAAACGTCTTGAGTGGCCAATTGGTCGAATCATGGAGGTGCTGCCTGGCAAGGATGGTCAAATCCGACTGGTCAAAGTACGAACGTCAAAGGGGCTGATGTTGAGGCCCCTTCAGCGATTGTTTCCACTTGAGTGTTGTAGTGTTCCCGAATTTAAGACTATGACAAAGGACCATCAGCGCAGTTCCCAGGATGAAGAGACCTGTCCTCGGACCTGTCCCACCCGGAACTATCTACAAGATCCTAAAGACGATGCCTCTACTGAACCACTTGAGACTTCAAATAGTGTCAGTGCGGAAGATGAAATTCCAGTATTAAAAATGACCAAATCTGGTCGCGCTATAAAAATGCCACGACGTTTTTTGTAAAAACCTATTCTATATTATATTTGTAATCGATGTATTTAATAATAGGTTTAGAAAAGAACTTTGGTTCTGTTTAAAAGTTAGTTTTAGAAAAATTTTTATTTTGTGAGAAATGTTTAATGTCATGAAACATTTCTCAGGTGGGAGGATGTTAGGACAAGAATATTATTTTAAAAATTAATATTTTATTTGCTTTTTCTCGCTTAGTTACGAGCCGCCCCTGACGGCATAAAAAAATACTCCCGTTTCCTAGCGATGAAAAAAAATCGTTTTGTAAAAAAGATGAGTTGAGTTGTGAGTAATTGTCAAATTTAAAAAAGATACGTCGTCTTGCATTTTTTATATTATTTTAAGTTTCAGGCGACGTTCGACGATTTTTAAAAATTTTATTTTCTTTAAGTCTGTTAGTTTATATTTTGATGTATTGTTTATAGTTAGTGACCGCCGAATATAGTGTTTTGCTTCTGTCGGCTCATATTTTGTGATAATTCCAACGTTTATCCAATCACTTTTTGGAATAAATACCTTTGTTTTTAACGGGGTGTTTTATTTAAACATTCGAACCTTCGTGGCAGCTACAAGCGGGTAGCTTATAGTGTGCGCGACAATGTTTTTGCTTAAACGTATGGTGCTGCCTCATTGGATCAAAAATTGTTGGACCTGTGTTTTATAAAGGATGTTTAACAGGAAAACAATATCTGAATTTACTAAGAAATGTGTTAAAGGATCTTTTGGATAATGCCAATATAGCCATTATTAGCATATTGTATTTTATTAATGTTACTTAGTTATGCGTTATTATATAAAAAAAAACTGAAACTACAGTATTTATTATTTACCCAAGTAATTAGAAGGTTTGACAAAGTATATCCTTTATGGAGGACTTTATTTAAATTTGGTTTTTAACATGGCGTACTACGATATAATTTGTATAAAAAATGCGATTATAAGAATTCCATGGCTGCCTGCGTCCAGTTACGGAAAATGCATTTAAATTGAATTAAAGTATATTTTTGTGAATAACTTGTACATCTGATGTTATTTGTTTTTCTATTATCGTCATTGTAATCAGCGTAAAAATGTACACAACTTTGCTAATTTAATCTAACTTGTATCTCGTATAATAAAAAAAGTTAGCAATAGTGCCGACTTAATTTTGAACACGGTGTATATTTTAACATGTAAACCGTATTTTTAAAAATTAAGTAAAGGTTATTTAAAACGAAACAATTATCTACATTTAATTAAAAAAAGTTTGAATTTAGACTATAATTTTTTTTTTGAGGTTCTGAGCAGGCTCAGTTCGTTATACCCCAGGACCTGGACCGAAGAGGTCCCATTTTCTAAAAAGTAATAAGGCAAGTATCCCAGAGAAAACATACTAAAAGATGAACTGCCACAAAACTATAGAACATATTTACTACCTATCTAAACGGTGTTTATGATGTATATTCCGTGCTAGACAAACCACGAGCCGCCCATGTTGTAAAATTTCATAAAATGAAAGGTTAGATACACGCCACTGCACGGTACGTAAACGAGGGCATTTTCCAACAAGACCGTGTAATTAAGTCTCATAATCTCATAATTCGCGTTTGCTGTTAAATTACATTTTAATAAATCCAGGATAAAGTGCGCGCCCGAACAGGAGCCGAATAATATAACCTAAAAAACACATGTCTAATTGGCATGGTTAATGTTTTCGAGCAAATGCGCTTTTTTAAGTGATCATTAGTTTTAAAAAAAGAAATTTAAATCGTTTATTACTAATTTGTTTTTAATTTTAGGCCGCAAGGTACAATTTAATTAGTGCCTAAATACGTTTAAATCGATTTGTAGTAAAGCTGCAAGCAGTATAATGTTGAAAAATCGACTAAATAAAGGTCTACGTTTGCCCAGTATATACCGTAAGCCCTATTTTGACAATCTCTTCTACATATATCTTTTATTTTTTATGTTTGATTAACACTCTTCGACATAAAATTTCATCAGATCAGATTTAATGTATGTACAGGGTTTTTGGCTATATTTTGAACGGGGTCTACACGTGTTATCTTTAGGAGTATTTAAAAAAGTTAAATACAAGAGTTTTATGGTTTTATCTGAACCGCTAGGATTTGCTAAGAAAAGAAACAAATGATAAACGACAAGTTGACAAATGAACATCAACTTTCTTATTTTTAATGCAATGCCCTATATATTTTAACCTATTACAATAGACAACTTTTTTCTGATTTCAAAAATATATAATTTGCCTATGTTCGCATTAACCGTTTTTGCAATATTTAAATTTTTAGAATTGAATTTTTTATTCAGACCTCTTGCGTCTTAGCTAGTTACGCGAAGTGGGCTTTGATAAAAACCTATTTATTAAACAAAACAACAAATATTACAGCCATTGTCACCGCAATAAAGTCTGTTAAATTTGATAAAATTAAAAGTTATCAAGTTAATTATATTGTTAAAAAAACAAATTTTAAAATAGCCAAAATAATCATTTAATTTAAAATTACATAATTAGGTATCATAAACACATAACTTATTCGACCCAGCTTCCACCGTTATTAAAGCAATCCTAATATTGTTTTTCAATTTATGTCTAATCGCATCTAGTTAAACTGTGGATTAAAATGGTTTTATTCTCGAATTCTGTTAGTATTTTTTGAGTAAGTTCATCTAAAGTGTGACATCTATTATAGTATATTTTATTCTTTAAATAACCCCACAAAAATAGATCCAACGGGGAGAGATCAGACTGTTTGGCCAATGTATTGGACCGGCCTTCCAATCCATAAATTATATTTATTATTAAGAAATTCTGTTACCTGAACCACATTATGAGCAGGAGCTCCGTCCTGCTGCCATATAATCTGGTTATAATTATTTACCGGCAACTCTTCCAAAAGGTTATTTTGTGGATTTTGTGGATCTTTTTCGAACTTTTTTCATATATGGAATGGTCATAAATATCTAGTACTGTGGAGTATTGTTTAAGTAAGAGGTTTTTGCCTTGTTTTGATATTTATCGATTGTTTCCTTTACCAGCCTTTCACAGTATCCGTTCTGCTTAAGATTCGTATATTTATTACTTATTCCGTCTTGCAGGGATTCCTTACTGTTACATAAAGTCAGGCGGTTCATAGAGTACAAGCCCTCTGTCTCGTTCCCTTAGAGTAATACAACCTTTAGTTTTTCATCATTACCTGTCCATACAATAAAAGTATCATCAACATATATTAGTCAAGTTTATGGTTTAATTAGTGCAGTTTTACTTGCGTGTTTCTTAAACCGATAAATTTTACTAAATTCTAGAGCAATAAAAATTTGACTTTCTATAAAACAAATTTAAATAGAAAGTCAATATTCTCCATGTTAAAAAAATAAAATTTAAGTAGTACGTTTTTTGCACCATAAAACACATGTAGAATCCCCCAAAATTTTTTTGGGGGCAATATTTTTATGGGGAAAAAAGTTACCCAAGTAAAAAGGAAATTTTTAAAGGGTTTTTAAAAAAAATTTAAGTGTAAAACGTAGTAATTTAGCGGTTTTTGGGAAATTTAAACTGGGGAATTTCTAAATTTTAATTTCCTTGTAGTAAGGCGTCATATTTATAAATAATTAATTATAATTTATATAATATATATTTATATTTATATATATATATATATATATATATATATATATATATATATATATATATATATATATATATATATATATATATATATATATATATATATATATATATATATATATATATATATATATATATATATATATATATATATATATATATATATATATATATATATATAAAAAAAAAATAAAAAAAAAAACGTCAAATTATCTCAGCAACCATAAACATAAATTGACCAAATTTTAAATAATGGATATGATAAATTAAAAATTTACTAGCAACGTTGCCAAATTTATATTTTCTTGTAGGTAGGGAATTTTCAAATTTTAAATGAATACCCTAATTTTTTTTTTTGAATCGATTGCCCATATTAATCTTATTATGACCTGATATTATTGTTTTTTTATACCTGACAATTTGGAGATATGCCCTTGGTTTTTTTTGAAATAAATAAGAAACGATAAGTTATTCAATTATCTTGAAAGGGTCCAACCAAAATGTTAAAATTAGTCAGGAGGGAACGGCATTCTAAAAAATAAAAAATTGTTGTGTTTATTACCAGTTTTAAAAAAAGTCAAGAAAATGGAATAGGAAAATTAATTATTAAACAAGAATTATTAATAACAATATGAGAATAAAAAAAAACAACAAAGAATTATCTACTTAATCAGGTGCTCAAAATGACTGCCATCGTTTAAAAAAATCCGAGGGATCATAAAAATTTGCCAAAGTGTTCGATAAATGCGGCCAATTTGGCGCTTCATCCAAAATTTTTTGCCTCAGTTCTTCTAAATCGTTGGGCCGATCTTTATAAACTCTGCACTTTAGATGACCCCCAAAAAAAGAAATCTAGTGGAGTCAGGTCTGGGGATCGAGCTGGCCATTCCAGATGCCAGTCCCAACCATCTTTCGGAAATGGGTATTTAAAAACTAATTGGGGAAATGAGTGAGCCCATCGTGCTGATACCAAAAAGTCATCGATGTTTTCATTTAAATTCCAATTTCGGGCATTATGCGTTGTCTAAGCAGATCAAGATACTTTTGTCCCGTCAAATTGCCGTCTATGAAAAAAGGACCAATGATGTGGTTGCCCCCAAAAATTTCCCCCCCAAACATTAACTTTTTTCCGGTATGAGTGTGAAGTTCCGATATCCAGCGAGGATTGTTCTACTCCAGAATCTAAATTGTGAGGTTCACTTTCCATTAACAAAAAGGTTGTTCATCCTAAACAGAATTTTTTGGTGGAAATTAGGATTGTTATTTATCTTTTCCATAATAGTTTCTGCAAACTGGGCCCCGACGATCCGGATCATCTTCTTGCAATTCATGAAGGTAAGTAATTTTGTAGGGTTTGAATTTTTCTTCGCACAAAAAATTTCGGACTGATTTCTGACTTATTTGCGAATTAAGGGCTAATTGTGTGGTACTTGTCTTAGGGTTTTCTTCGATTCCAAAGAACATTTAACTTATTCTCATCATTAGTAGCAGTTTTGGTCTCCCTGATCCAGGTTTTCTTTTCACTCCGCCGGTTTCAAGAAATTTTGTTACTGTCCTGCAGACAGTAGATTTTTTTATCTGTTTTTCAGGATAGAGCGCTTAAACAAATTGCAAACTTCTTGATAAGATCTTTTTTTATCCCCATATCCTCGAAAAATAAGAATTTCGATTCGCTGCTTTGGTAAATACAAAGGCCATAATAACGCACGCAAAATTTGCTAAATTGTAAAAATTTTCAATTATTGTGTCAGATCTAATTGTTTTGGAATATCTTCTAGGTTTCCATGACATGACAAACAAATGAATAGCACGCCTTCTCAAATAATTTTGAAAGGCAAATCACACGCCTTCTTGATTATTTTGAAAAACAAGCCAACTCATTTCATACTAAGATTCAAGTGAAAGGAGGAAAATTTTATCACACCACATCAATCTAAGGGTTATGTTAATTTTTACAATAAAATGCTATGTCTTGTGTTTTTTCCAAAAATGCTTTGTTATCTAAGAATCAGCAAGAATAAAAATCGGTAACTTGATATCATACTAACGTTGACAGGAGCAATCGGCGGCACTAATAAAACTATTTTTTAAAATTCCCTAGAGTGGGGAAAATAAACTTGGCAACGTTGAAATAATAATTTTTTTATTTGGTATGTCCCGTTACTCTCCTACTAATTTTGAGCAACTTTGGTTGGACTGTATTCTAATTTATTTCGAAAAAAGCGAGAGGCCATATCTCCGAAATTGTCAGGTATAAAAAAACAATAATATCAGGTCATAATAGGATTAATAGGGGCAATCGATTGCAAAAAAAAAATTAGGGTATTCCATTTAAAATTTGAAAATTTCACCTACAGTGAAAACTATAAATTTGGCAACGTTGCTAGTACAATTTTTGAATTTATCATATCCAGTTACCCCTTCGTACCAAATTTGGTCAATTTATGTTTGATGGTTGCTGAGATAATTGACCGTTCCGGTTTTTCTACAAACCCCTGTATATATATATATAAAACGGGAAAAATTTAAAAAAAAATTTTTTATTTTTAATGAAAAAAGTTTTGATAAAATTTTTATTTAAATGTAAGATTGGGAGGGAAAAACATTTAACATATTTTAAAAAATGAAGAAAAACTTAAAATGGTAAAAAAGTGCTTTATTTGAAAGAAATATGGAAAAAAAGTTATAGGAAAAGTTGTTCAAAATTAAAGATACTCTAATACCAATATTTGAAAAAATGGCCTACTTTTTTTGTGATTAAATTTATTTTAATATCGATTTAAATTTTTAATATCAATTTATTATCAAATTTTTTGCTGTTAACTAAGTTTAAAGCGACAACGCGACTAATGAAATAAAGAAAGATCAATAAAGCTTTCATATCAACGCCTTGTACAAATATTTGGAATTAGTTAATTGATAATAAATTTTAACCAAATAAATAAAAGTGGGCCGATTTTTCGAAAATTGGTATTAGAGACTACCTTTTACGTTTTAACATTTTTCTAGTAACTTATTTCACATATCTTTGAAATAAATGCACTTTACTTTGAAATTTTAAGTTTTTTCAATTTTCTGAACACCGCGTATAAAATATGTTAAAGTTCTATCCCAATCTTTTTCTAAGAAGCAGCAAACATTTTTATTACAAGTAACTTTTTCGATAAAATTAAAAATAAAGAAGTTTTTCCATTCAACACCTTTCCGTGGAAACCCGTAGTCCAAAAAAAAGGTGTTGAATAGTAAAACTTTTTTTTTTTATTTTATCAAAAAACGCTATTTAAAATTTTCTACTTTTAGAAAGTTTGGGAAAAAACATTTAACAAATTTTATACCGGGACAAAATTTCAAAACGTTCAAGAGCAAACCCAAATTTTAGAAGATATGGAAATAAGTTACAGAAAAAAATTGTTCCAAAGTAAAAATATTCCCTAATATCATTTTTCAAAAAATCGGCCTACTTTATTAATTTGTGATAAAAATTATTTAAATATTATCTAATTCCAAATTAAAACTCTTTTTTGTACTAGTAGGCGTTGATAGTGACAAGCTGTATTGACATTTCGCTTTTACCATTTATTAGCCGCAGAAACGTCAGCAACAGCAAAAAATTTTATAAAATTAATATTAAAAATTTAAATTAATTAAAAATTTAAATTTTAAACACAAAAAATAAAAGTAGGCCCATTTTTTTGAAAATTGGTATTAGAGACTACCTTTTAATTTTGAACAACTTTTCCAGTAACTTATTTCCATATCTTCACACACAAATGCCCTTTTACTCTTGTATCATTTTAAGTTTTTTCAATTTTCTGAACACCGCGTATAAAATATGTCAAATGTTTCTATTCCAAAATTTTTTCTAAGAAGTAGCAAAATTTTTTATCAAGAGTAGCTTTTTTTTGATAAAAACAAAAAAAAAAAAGTTTTTTTCTTCAACACCTTTTCCGTGGACATACTGTTTTATATATATATATATATATATATATATATATATATATATATATATATATATATATATATATATATATATATATATATATATATATATATATATATATATATATACACATATACACACACACATTTAACAAACATGGTTTTAACAATCTTTAAAATTTGCAATATGGACACAATTTTTTTTCACCCTTTTAAAGTAGTAAAAGAATAAGCGACTAAAAGAATTATAATATAACACTTTAGAAGGGGGTAAAAAAAAGGTAGCCGTAATGGGTGTCTTTTTTAAATTAAAAAAAAATTTAATAAGAAAATTTTTCTTTGTTTAAAACAAGACCAACGAAAAGGGTTTTTTTTTTAAAATAAGACAGCTTGTTTAAAAAAGGGAAAAAAAGAAAAGTAATTAAATAATTTTTGGTGCTATTCTTGCCAAAATTCAAAACGTTGTTTTATTAATTACCTCGTTGCCTACACAAAAATCGTCGTTACGTTTAATAAATGATTTTTTATTAAAAATGTTAAGAGATATTAATACAGCTTTATTCCATAGTTAATATAGGTCATATACAAAGTGTACATAGGTCAGAAAAGAAGAAATTTTAAAAAAAAGAATTTTTTAAACATAGAAATATTTTATAAAAAAAAAAGATCATATCCTATTCATGCTTTACATTTAATAAATCATAACATTGTTAATGAAATTTTGAAATGCTTCTTCTGGCTTATAAAGGGAAAATACTTTTTTAAGTCCTTAAAAATTATATATATATATATATATATATATATATATATATATATATATATATATATATATATATATAT
>JAHBCN010008940.1:0-36621 GCA_019359885.1 Listronotus oregonensis | reverse complement strand
GGGTATGCGTCAAATTTACTAATTGTTTTTGAAAACGTTCCGATTTTGATAAACGACAGTTGTCATACGGAATTGGCTGGTAATAGTACAGTCAGGGCAAAAATGTTTTAGGAAAGCGACGCAGTGGGACAGACTCATAAAATGTGCAGGAAAAGTTTGATTTAATACAAATTGTTGAGAACCGTTTAAAGAATACGGATAACCTAGACAAATTTTGGGAATTCAAATCCGAAAAATTTACCCTTTTAAAAACATAAATACTTTTTGCAAAAATCTTTTTTGAAAAGTGGCCATTTCAAACTAACGGAATTTATCAATAAATAAATTAACCAATATTTTTACCGAAAAATATGTCAGCTTTGAAAAAAAATCATAAAAAGTCTTTGGGATCTTTACCTTAATTTTAAAGACCATTCTGGAAATCAAAGAAAAAAGTTATATATTTTTTATGTATAAAAGCCCCCAAGACCTCCGCATTTTTAAGCAGTTTTAATCTTTGCTATTAAAAGCGTCAATTAACATTGCGGGTTTATTAAAAATCGAAATACACCTCGGCAAAATTTCTCCCCTTAAAATCTTTACCCTTGTTGTTTTTTAAAAAAATTTGGTATGATTATAAATTGATTTTTCACAAGTAAACCCTTCATTTATTTTTTTTGAACATCAATTTCATGATTTAAATTAAATTAAGTTGAGGGAAATAAAAGTTTTAATCGTCCGACTGAGCAGTCTTCATCGGCAATAAGAAGGTTAAAAAAACGATAATCTGTGAGGCCCTTAAGTCTCAAAATTTTTCTATTTGGCCAGTTTCTCAGAGTTCCGAAAATGTGTTTTAAAATTCTAAAAAAGATAATTCGTATTCCTAGAATAATTCTAAATTATTTCAACAAGTTTTATGATTAAAGTCCCTTTTGCGTAACAAATTTTGGAAGATTATGGCCATTTGTGAAAATAACAAAAATGTTAAATCTTATTTTCAGGTAGGAGTTTGGGACTTATCAAAAGGAATATTTTGAACATACAAATGTACCTATCTAATCTTGACCATTTTTGCGCCAAAAATTAGTTTTTTTTTTATAAAAATCAAAGTTTGTAGACAAATTTCCGGAAAATAAAAACCCAAATCGAAAATTAAAAAAATCGATAGGCAAAGTTAAGACGAGCATTTGAAAAAAGTGAGCTTAAACGGTTTAACATGAGCTCTAAAGTAATTTGGACGGCACAGTGAAGCTTCGTCCCACTGTCGACGCAGGTGGACTGTATGTATACTTTGCATTGTATATTACATCCCGGGAGAGTGAAAAGCCCATTACACACGATTTCAAAAACCGGGAACGTGAGCGAGTCCCGGGGTTTCGAAAGGTGTAATGGTTATATTTTTATACTTTTTCTCGACTTTATTTAGTTTTTTTATAAATAAAACAGAAGATTATGTAAACTTTAAGTAAAATAAAAATAAAATCAAACATTTGCGTTGTCAAGGGATGCTATTTTTTTCAAGCCAGTTTACGTAAAATCTATTAAAGTTTTAAGATTTTGGGGGCCCTAATGCGATTTAATGTTACTAATATATATATATATATATATATATATATATATATATATATATATATATATATATATATATATATATAATATATAATATATATATATAATGGTCAACGATAAAGTAAAGTTCATTATTTCATTCGTTTCGTTTGAAAAAGAAAATAAAAAAAGATTTTAGTAAATTTAAAATTTTAAAAGGGGTAAAAAAAAGCGAATAAAACATACATTTTTTTTGAAACACCCTTTTTTTTTTGTTTGAATTCCTTTAAAATTCTTCAACTTTTTTAAATAAAAGCATACCTAAACCTTATTTTTTCCAAACAATTTTTCTAAAAAAATAATTTTCCATTTAAAAAAAATTGATGCCATTATTTTTGAAGGTGAACTCATTTTCATTGCGTTATTGAAAATACGAAAAGATAACGGAAATTGATTCAGGGTGTTCAAAATAAACAAAATGAATTTTTTGAAAAATCTCGATTTTTTTAAATGGGCCCATATATTTATTTTTTTCTGAAAGACTAAAAAACCCACAACTTTTATTAGTACATATACCTATTTTTAATACTTTAAATTTTTTTAACTTTTCCAATATTTACCCTTCTTTCTGTCTAAGACTATTGCTATAACATTAGTTGGCCATGACAAAATACATTGTCAAATTTTAATGACATCTGAGTAAATAAATTATAAAATTTATTGTTTCATAAATTAAAAAAAAGTATGGATTTTCCAAAGGTGAATTAATTTATATGATTTATATACTGGGTGAGGCCAAAAAATTCTTTTTGGCATAAGACTTTACAAGGCGAAGTACCCTAATGACGTGTGACTAGGCAATCTCTTCAGTGTTTAATGGAGCGGTTTAATGCTAGTGGTGAAATATGAAAAACGGGGTGGTAAACCGGAATGCTCCAATGAGAAAAAAATTAAATTTACCGTTCAAGATAATCCCCGGTGTAGGAAGCTCAAAGTACTCTAGCTTTGTGATAATCCCAATCTGTTAACCGCACCACTAGAAAACACAAATATCATCCCTTCCACATGGAACTACACCAAGAACTTCTGACCGCGATTTTGAACAAAGGGTAAACTTTGCCCGTTATAAATGAAGCAATGAGGGATCCAATTTTTGTCTAAAAATGTTTTCCGATGGCTACGAGTAAGGTGCAGTTAATGTCATAACTGAACTATTATTAACAGTTAATCCAGTCTGGGTGGGAATAAATCCAAAACCATTGGTCCTAATGTGTTTGGAATAAAACACTTTAATTTAAACCATTTTTTGAAACAGTTAAAGGGCCAGATTTTAAACTTTTTGCAGAAGAATCAACTTTTAAGAATTTGAAACATTGAGATCCAACAAATGTGGTTTCAGCGATGGGCTCCTGCAACCTCAAAGTTAAAATTTTTAAATAATTTACCCACGAAATGGTCGGTAGATGGATTCTTGGATTCGATCTGTGACTTCACCACTAATTTCTTTTTGTGGGGAAGTTAAAGATCTTTTTGGAATCCCCCTCAAAAGAAGATATGGAAAATAGGATTCGGGACCGTCGGAGTCCCGTTTATGCTAAGGAACGTCCAAAAAAATATACGAAAAGACTAAACATGTGTATCAAGTAGAAGGGCATATTTTTGAACATTTATTCGCCAAATAATAATTAAAAATAAGTTAATTTTAGTAAATATTTATTATTATTTACTTTTTCTGTGAATTTAAAATTTAAAAATGGCCAACAATTTATAAATAGTTTAGACAGAAAGAAGGGTAAATATGGGAAAAGTTAAAATCCCAAAGTATTAAAAATAGGTATATGACATATTAAAAAAGTTTGGGTTTTTGTAAGATCTTTTAGAAAAAATAAAAAATATTTGGCCAAAAAAAATCGAGATTTGTCAATTTAAAATGATCCAAATATATTCGTTTTTTTTTAAAACCCCGTAGCATCTAATTAAAATTCCTTATATATCTTTTACTCATCTTTGGATAACGTAATATCAAATATGAGGATCTACCCAAAAATAATGGCGCTATCGTAATTTTTTTGCAAGTGTGAAAATTATTTTCTTTTTAGAAAAATTGAAAATATTGGAAAAATATTGTTTTTTTAGCTTAATTAAAAAAAAGTTGAAGAATTTTAAAAGGAATTCAAAACAAAATTTAAAAATAGGGTGTTTCATTTAAAAAAATGTATGTTTTATTCGTCACGTTTTTTGAGACCCTGTATACTTTAAAAAAATTTTAAATTTCTTAAAATCCCTCTTTTTATTTACTATTTTCCATAACGTTTGAAACCAATGAAATAATGAACTTTACTCTATCGTTATAATTTTTATATATATATATATATATATATATATATATATATATATATATATATATATATATATATATATATATATATATATATATATATATATATATATATATATATATATATATATATATATATATATATATTATATATATATATGTTTTCGTTTTGATTTCTTGGTTTTAGGTCTTCAGAATGTAAAACATTAGTTTTTAATTTATATTGATGGTTTGATATTTGATCTTTTCAAATCTAAAAGTTGGTTTATAAACAAAGTTAGTTAATATCTAAATAAAAAAACAAAAAAAACTTCCCTAGGCGTTAAAATAATAGTGAACATTAATCAACAAACATGTGTATATTTAATTTTTAACAACACCAAAGGAACGGAACTTATATTAGTATAAAAAGAACTGATTTTTTTAAAAAGGGCGGTATATTTTATTAAGATTTTATTCTTTTTTATCGTTTATGGAATTTGGGTTTTTTTTGATTTCGATCATTCCATAAACTCTTTTTTTTTGGTTTGGTTCGTTTTATTTTTTGTTTCATTATTTGGGTTTGTCCCTTTTCTTTTCGTGATTCGTTAAGGCTGTTTTTTTTTTTGTCGTATTTGTGGCTTTTTAGCCTATTTTCCAAATACTGCGTTGTTTGACCGTGTATACACCGGTGCAATCTTTACACGGAATTTATATTTATGTTATTTTTTTTTTTTGGAGTTTTTGTTTAAGTCTACTAAATTCTTTGAAAAGGTTTACTTTTTGCAATTTCTTATTTTTTTTTTTAAACAGTGGCTGAAATTTTTGTGATGGATTTACAAAAGGTAGAAAATTTTTTTTGTTTTTATTTTTTTTTCCTGATCGTTTTTTTCCGTTGAATTTAAAATTTTTTTCTGTTTTTAAATATTTTATTGTTAATTGATCCGGGTAGTTATTTTTTTAAATTTTCCTTTTCTTTGATTTTTGTCTAAATTCGGGATCAGATGTTGGATTGGTGGTCCCAGTCCTATTTTGGATTTTTTTTGAAATATGGTTGGAATTGAAATTTAAGTATCGGGACGACCTTTTTTTGTACCATTGGTTTTATGTTTTCTCCCCATGTGGTGTAGTGTTGTGTCTAAAAAATTTATTTTGGCATTTTCTTCAATTTCAATGGTAAACTTTAATTTTTGTGGTATTTGTTAAATTCATCCAAAATATAATTTGATTTTTTTTGGGATAAGGGTGCAGTCATCCAGATATCTGTAAAAAAATGGAACCTACAAATTTTATTTTTTGTACATTTTCCCCCAAGATCTTCTAAGACTAATTGTAACTACACTAGAGATTGATGACCCCATAGCGCAACCTTCATTTGTTTATACAACTTATTTTCAAAAGAAAAATATGTGGAGTTTAAAGTAAATTGATTGCATTTTTAAATTCGTGTTTGGGTATATCCGTAAATTTTTTAATTTCTGGCCATTTTTTCTTTATTTTTGTGGCAAGAGATATTGGTATGTTGGTATATAAGGGGACAACATCAAGGGGAATAAGAATATGGATTTGGGGTAATTGACCTTTTTAATTTTTCCTTTAAATTGTTTGGAATCTTTAATATAATAATCATTTTTTTTAAAACATTATTTTAGAATATTTTAAAAATTTGGCCATGAGCCAATGAGACTTGGACACATGATACTATAGGTCTTTTTTTAAAGGAATGTTTTCTTTTTAAATTTTGAAGTCCACAAATTTTAGGTGGTATAGCGTTTTTATTTTTATTTTTTTTTTAAATAAAAAAGATTAAGAAAACAACAAAATATCTAAGAGAAAATCCCAAATTAAAGTTCTGAGAGCGGATAAAAATAAAAAAACAGTTATAATGATTTCTGAAGAATATGATAAAAATTGAACGATTTATTGAACGACCAAAAAACATATAAATAAGTAAAACTAGATCCAACAAACCATATTAAAAAAAAAGAATAATGATCTAATTAGTACATGGGAAAAACATTTATATATCTCCGATAAAAAAATAAGAAACGCTATACCACCTAAAATTTATGGACTTCCAAAACTTCACAAAGAAAACATTTTTAAGACCTATAGTATCATGTCCAGTCTCCATTGGCTCCACTGGCCAAATTTTTAAAAATATTCTAAGTAATGTGGTTCATAAAAAATTATATTAAAGATTCCAAACAATTTAAAGAAAAAAAAAAAAAACGTCAAACTCCTAAAAACCATATTCTTTTCCCTTGATGTTGTCTCCTTATACCAACATCCCCAAAATCCCTTGCCACAACAATAATAGAGAAAATGGCCGAAATAAATTTACGGATATACCCAAACACGAATTTAAAATGCAATCGATTACTTTTTAAAATCCACATATTTTTGAAAATAAGTTAAAACAAATAGAAGGTTGCGCTTTTGGGTCATCAATCTCTAGTAGTTGCAATTAGTCTTAGAAGATCTTTGGGGGAATGTACTAAAAACCTAAAATTTGTAGTTCCATTTTTTACAGAAAGTGGATGACTGCATCACCTCTATCCCAAAAACGAATCAAATTATATTTTGGATGAATTTCACAAATACCCAAAAACTTAAAGTTTACCATTGAAATTGAAAAAAATGCCAAATAAATTTCTTAGACACAACACACTAAACACATGGGAGAACATAAAAACCGAATGGTACACAAAAACATGGTCGTCCCGATACTTAAATTTCAATTCCAACCACCATTTGCACACAAAAATCCGTAATAATAGACTGGCAGACCGAGCAAACCAACTATCTGATCCCGAATTTAGACAAAAATCAATAGAAAAGGCAAGATGCTCTAAAATTAAATAACTACCGGATCAATTAATCAAAAAAAATATTTAAAAACAGAATACATAAATAATTCAACGGAAAAACAATCAGGAAAAAATAATAAAAACAAAAAATATATCTTTTCTTTCCTTGAAATGGCCTATCACAAAAATTTCAGCCATTTTAAAAAACATAAATAGAAATCTGTCACAAAGCCTCAAACCTTTTATCAAAAATTTAGTAGACTTAAAACAAAAAAATCCCAAAAAAAAAAAAAGTAACATAATATTCAAATTCCGTAAAGATTGCCCCCGGTGTATACATCGGTCCAACGCAGATTTGGAAAATAGGCTAAAAAGCCACAAATACGACAAAAAAACAGCCTTTTAAAGAATCACGAAAAAACAAAGGGACATAATTTCCCAAATTTTAATGAAACAAAAATACTTAAAACGGAACCAAAAAAAAGAGATTTATGGAGATGATCGAAATCCAAAAAACAAAAATTCCCTAAACGATAAAAAAAAATATCAACAATTAAAAATATACATCGCCCTTCTTTAATAAAATCAGTTCATATTTTATTATAATATAGTCCGTTCCTTGTGTTGTGTTGTTAAAAATGTTTAAAAATACACATGTTTGTTGATTAATGTTCACTATTATTTTAACGCTCTAGGTGTTTTTTGTGTTTTTTATTTGATGACACTAGTTATACTAACTTTGTTTATCCCAAAATACATTAAAAAAATGACTAGAATTCAAACAAAAATTAAAATTTTTTAGATAATACGTATAAAAAACTTTTTTTTTTTGGTTATTTTTCTCACAAAGAACCCAAAAATGATAAAAAAAAAAAGCCAAAATATAAAAAAAGCTAATATTAAGAAAAAAGCCCATATGATGTTGACTTTATTGGTCATACTGTGTAGGCCCTGTTCAGCCCTCGTTAAAAGATCTTGTACATGTGAGTTATTTTCAGGAAATTCTCAGTAAAATTTTAAACCTAATAAAAATAAAATTATCCGCTAAAGTTGCCCCTGTTACATATTTATACTTGAAGAATGAACGAAAATCGAATATTTTATCACATCTAAACGAGTTACATTGAAAAAAATTATATGTGCAAATTCTTGACGTCTCAAAATCCAAAGGTAAAAATTTGAATATAAATTAGATTTTGGGAAAAAAAAGTTTAAACGGGTTTTCAAACTAAAAAAAAAAATCTGCAAGGTGGTCCTATTAAGATTTTTTTTATTATAAAAATCGAAAAGGCATTTCTAAAAAAAAATTTAAAAATCTTAAAAATTTTAAAAAACCCCAAAATTAAAAAAAAATTTCAACATTTAATCCCAAACTGACACACTTACCACAACCATTGCAAATCAAAATTATTTGTCAAGGTAGTTTTTCGACAGTCGTTTTTTAATCCCCCCCGTCCAAAGTTAAATCGAGCAAACAAAATAAGTGGAGTACGAACTCACCCATGAAGAATCATGGACTTACCAGTTTAAAAGATTTTTAATTTGATTTTTTTACATCTTCAAATAATAACATTGATTACAAACAAATTAAAACCATTTTAGATAAAATAACTTTATCAAAAACTAAAAAACTATCCCGGCCAAGTTTTAAAATTTATTTTTAGAATGTTACCAATCAGTAAAAATGTAATATTCTTTAAAGGTGAAAAAAAAAAAATTAAAAATCGGTTTAGTGTTTTTAAAAATAAAAATGTTTTTTTTTAATTTTGTAAGAAGTGGGAGGGGAAAACCGAAACCTTCCAGATGGCATGAAGTTATGCTCTAAGTCCTGGATGAGTTTAGGCCATCCATCGAGGAACTTTCCTAAAATTTAATGAAAATAAATCTTCCAAAGTTAAAAAACGCAGCATCAGCAGCTTTTTAAGAAAGAAAAAAATTTTAATTTAGTAGATATGGTTCTTTTGAAGTTAAAGGGTTTTCTTGTTTTTAATTTATTTTTTATCTTGTAGTATATGTTTGGTAACTTTTTAAATTAAATTATGCCTAAGCTTTTTTTTTTTTTGTCACATCCAGGTATACATCTCGGAGAATTTTTTGTTATTAAGCGCAACCAAGATTTGATCGTGAAGAGTTGAAACGATTTTTCCGTGGGTGGGTTTTTACGACCGAGAGGGGGCCAAAGTGTGGAAAATTTTTTGTTTGGGGACAATATGGGTCGCACGCCCAAAAAATTTATCGACTCTGCTTTGACCAAAAATTTTTTAGTTTTTTTTCATTTGGTTTATCCGGAGGTATTTATTTAAAAAATGTAGATTTATTATGCTAATGAACTGGCGGACAAGTAAAACGCTTTTTCAGTTTTACAATATCGATATTAAATTCCGTCAATTGGGATGGGGTTTAAAAATCCAAAAGGGAAAGAGGTCGAGTACTTCCGGGTGATAATTGTCCTAAAAATGTTAATAATTGAATCTAATATGGGAAAAAAAAAATACGATTTCAGGGGTTTAAAATACTCATTCCATCCTTTATAATCATATATTAACCCCATGGGTTGTGGGCATTAGTGATGAGCAAAGAAGACCAAGACCAAGCCCGGGGCTATCGGTCTGGTCTTGGTCTTGGTTTCCCCCGGTCTTGGTTTTGGTTTTGGTCTGCTGCAAGAGTCTTGCTGGTCTTGCTTTTTTTTGGAAATAATTAAATTAAGAATTTAATAAAATATATATTTTTTTAAATACTTACAAATAAATAAAAAAACTATATTTTTGCTTTAAAATTTAAAATATAAAATTTAACCTTTACTTTTAAAATTTTTTAATTAAAAGGATTTTTTAAAAAGAAAGGGTTTATTTATTTAGCGTTTTTTTGGGATAGGAATTATTAAATTTTCTTTGAAGAAGCATATAAAAATTACAATACGAGTCTCTTGAGGGCAAAAAAAACTTTAATTTTCAACCAGAGGGAAATTTCCTTGAAAATAAATTCTATATGAAAAACATTTTTAATTAAAAAAAAAGGTATTTAGAAAGCTTTTCAGTTCAAATAAATTTTATGTTCAAATTATAAACTTTTTCCGAAAAGTTGGGTACAAATGTTTTATAAACATTCTGATATTGTAAGGGGGTTGATAGTGAAAAGATCGAATATCCAAAACCCTTTCCCAAATGGAAAAAAAATTTATATAAAAAATTATAAAAAGGGGGGGCGAAAAATGTAAATATTTCTTTTTTTGATTTTCCAAAATTCACTACCACTAAAAAACCCTCCTATTTTTAGCTAACCAAAATGAAATTTTTATAGAAAAAAATTAATTAAAAAAGTTCCCTTATATTATGCGAAATTTTAAACTTAATAGGAAAAATTTTCGACAAGATGGTTTTTTATATATCATTTTTTTAAAAATGACGTCATCATTATACTTTCTTGTTTTGACTTTTCCCAAACCGGAAGTAAAATTTTTAAAATCCATTTATTTTTAAAAAGTTTTTAAATTTTGCTAAAAAACCATCACTTTACATTTATATCTTATTAAAAGGAGATAATATGATCTACAGTGTGGACAAAAAACTTTTTCCCGGGATTTGGAAAGTTTGACCCCCATCCCCTAAAAAATTTTCTAATTAAAAAAAAAATTAGGTGGTAAAAACTAGTTTTAAATTTTTTGTATTTAGTTTTTCTTTTCAAACGGTTTTGAGATATCCATGTCGGACCATTGAGCCCAAACTTTTTATTTTGAAACATGTTACTGAATCTACAGTTATCGTTTTTTGATATTTTTTTAAAAAAGAAGTATATAATTATTACTTTATTAAAAACCTTTTTCTCATAAAATAATCGCCTTTAAGTTCTCGACACATTTTTTTTCATGTTATGAAATACCTCTATATTGAATATGAAAAATTTAATATTATAAAATTAAAAAAAAAACAAAAGTGCAAGAGTCTGCAGGTCGGTCTTGGTCTTTTTTAGTCTTGCACCCCCGGTCTTTGGGCTTTGGGCTTATACCCCCGGGCTTGGTCTTTGGCTTGCAAGCGAGAAGTTTTTCTGGTCTTGGTCGCTGGACCAAGACCCAGACCGGTCTCGCTCACCTGTGGGGTGCCCACAGTGCCCACAGATCCGCGCCCAACTTTTATCTTGTTCCTTCCATGCCATCCGCGCCGGGAATTTCCATTTCTCTCTAACAAAAATTGATTGTTGAACGGGGATTATATAGTACAAATCATTTAAATTTTTTTGGGGGGAATTTGTGATGCAGTATTTTTAAAAGGACCACAAATGCGCACCGTTCCAAATAAAAAATTTTTAAAAGTTAAAGGTTTTCAATGCTTGGGAAAATTATTTTTGTAGAACTACACACATACATGAGGTTATTTGTTTTTCAGTTATATTTACACTATTTTACACTTTAACCACCTAGTCCTAAAAAACACCTTCTTTTAAGGATACGTAAAAAATAGTGCACTATTTTTAACAAACAGACCTTTCCAAAAAATTTAAAATGTTTTTAAAAAAATGACCAGGTTAAAATTTTGATTAAAAAAAACTAAAATTTGATGTATATTGCATTATTTTTTAAAAAAATCGTAAAAACGTTTTTGAAATAAACCGAAATAAAAGCATGGAATTGGACAAATATCGATAATACTAATTATGCACAATCTGATTGTTAATATATCGCTTTGCCAGACGAAGAAAAGCTGGTTTCTTTAAATATAGATAAAGACATTTTTATTAACCCTATATTTCACTCTATTTAATTCTTAAGAAATCCGTTTTATGAGTAAACTACCTTAAGATTTAGGTAACAACCACTGACCTCTAATATGGGACCGGTAAAGGGTATCATGCGCGGTTCAAAGTGAGATTTAGCGAAAATGTGTCCGTGCGCGTGAAGTTCTAGTCATCTCTTAGGGTCCTAAATCATGCAGCAGAACGGACTAGCAGATCGAGTTGATTTTATTTACAAATTCGTCGCTGCCAGTTCCGTACTTCGTCAATTGATGAGATCTAAACAAATATATTACACTGGTTAAAAACCACGCATGTTACTGGTTTGGAACCAGTGAAACACACATTGGTTTGTTGATGTTGTCCTTTAATCAAAATAAAACATATTATCCATTGTCAGCTCCTTAAATTCCTCTAGTTCTTCTAAATGTCACAGCTATGGGAAAGTCACAAATTTTTGTACTGGTTCACAGAAAATATTAGACCAGTTAATAATACAAAAATGGGCGAATGACTGAAATATTATGACTCTTGTGGCTTATCTAAAGAATTTAACTTTTTGTTTCATCTATGTAACACAATCATAATTGAAAACACTATAATTATTTATTTTGATTAAAAATATAAAACAAAAAATGTATTGCATTAATCTAAAAGTCGCAATATGATTACAACATAAACATATTCCTTGAGCATATACCTACTAGAGGCACTCTTGCCGCTTGAAACCAGATCACTTGAAAAAGAAAGAAAATTAGCGGTATAACTTTTTCTCCTCCAATCGTGAACATTGGTCGGTGAAAAAAACAGGCAGGACCCTGCCTATGTGCTGGATTTGCCAATGGTCTCTCCGCGTCGATCTATCGGCACCAGGAAGCTGATAAACACGAAGACAGGTTTATCCTCTTATGATTCTTTTATCTCGCACTGTCAAACGGCAAGGCTGCCCCTTAGTAAATAAATATTCGTATTGTATAAATACATTTAAGATGTTTGTGAATATCCTTTTATCGCTATCGAAAACACAAGTGAAACTGGAAAAGAGTTAACGTTATTTGTGAAAACATTTTTTACCCTTTGTTTATAAGTCTGTTCAAAACCGTTTGGCTGCATCCTTTACTGATCCCAAAGCAAAGCAAACCTTTAAATATAGAAAGCGTTCAAACCTCTGCCGTTTTTTGAACTGATATAAAACTGTAAAGTCGACAGTCACGCCTTTAATAAATTCTAATAGTCAAACCATTTTGCTATGGTGCAAAAACTATCTTTGAAATTAACCTCATCTTTTTATTAGTCCTCTCACTTTTCTTTCACTTATATTTTGCAATACTAATTTTATATCCCATGGTTTATATTACTATCAATATAATTTATATATGTATAGAAACGCAAAATAAAAGATTTAGTATCTAAATATATAAAAAATATGTTATATAAATATAAATTAATTAATGACATACAAATTTCTAAGTCCAATCCGTCCTGCTTTTTAAATACGCATGCTTATCAGACACTATCGTTTGTTTAGTGGCAGCGAGGTCGTAAACTTGCCATAAATGCGATTGAATATATATCTAAAGAAGTTATCTATGGTTACAAACAGAAAGATCTTTGTACATGTAAAGGTATTAAAACAAATGGCAGAATGTATTTTAGAAAACTGCTATAATGAAATGCAAGCTGTACTTCAGCTAACAAACAAATAAGGTTTTCCATATTGATATATAATTCAACTATATTGCATCCTGCTTAAACTCATTGTAATTGTGTAAAATAATGCGATTCCTTTTGCTTAAACTGAGCAATATTTTATATTATTCCGTGCGCGTGTTATCGAACTGTAGGGCGTAAACATAGATAGCTTAACTACACAAACTATTGCAACCGTAACAGTAATAAGCACTACATTTAAAAAGTATAATTACATAATTAATAACCCACTAAAATTCACAATGATATGGGGGATTAGTTATCTTTGATCAAATTAAATTTACGGCGTTGAAACCATTCCCGCAACAAATAGGTAGTAAATCATAAAATATATATTTTAAAATAAAAAAATATCTAAAGAAAACTGTCTGTATTAATAAAAAAAAACTGATGCAGCAGGTTCCATAATCTTGACACCTAGGGATGAAGGAACAAAGAAAGTGGAAGTTCAGTCCTCTAACTGAACTGTTAAAGGATGCATGTTGCTTTACGGCAGCTCTATTGGGAACTGCCGAGAAGAAATTATACTGGACAACCTCTCTGTGAGCAGAAGCCAATAATACCCATAGAATAGAAGAGCGACAACTCTACAACTCAGACATTGTGGCAGGTGGTAAAAGAAGAGAAATCCTTTCTGTGAAAGCGTGGTATCACAATGCTGATTTGAACGGCCTTCTTTAAAATGGATTCCAAAATAAAAAGCATGTTGTAGGTATTTCATTCTAAGATAAAAACAATATTCTAAAGAGGGTCTGATTTGGGATACATACAGAATACACAGATTGGAAGAAAAGTAATACTTTCTGTCGAAAGAGGAACCCAAGCTTTAAAGCCAAGTGATGTAATGCTTGTGCTGTTAAGGTTATTCTCAAAAGTAACGCCGACAAGATTAAACAACTCTTTGTTCTACAGAACTTGGCTGCCTATGTGTAGCGGATGAGCATTGGCATTCATCTAAACAAGATTTCTGGCGCCCCCTAATCCAAGATAACTTTGAGGTCTTGTAAAAGAGAGATACTGCATTGACCTGCGCTTGTTTCAAATCTGAATTACATATTAAATTGAATACCTTAGAGGAGGGTACTATCGTCAGCAAATTATGAATGGGACTGATTAAAAAAAAGACTGTTAATGTATAGAAGAAACAGCGTGGGTACCAGCACGATTCTGGAGAACATATTAATTTGCAGAAGCTAAAGACCATCTACAGTAAGTGATATATTACTTGAAAGAAACTGGAGGACCCAAGAGAAAATTTGATGAAAGACAGTAAGAAGGTGTTGGTTAATAAATTCATCGTGCCAGACCCGATCGAAAGCTTTAAATATGTCTAGAGCACACGTGACCTGGGACCACCAAGAAACTCAGGGACTTGTTCCAGTTGTGTGAGACAAAGAAAAGAAGATCAGAAGATCTTTGTGACGGGCTTACTGCGTAAGATCTTTGTGTTTTTTTCAGATACTTTAAGGTTTGGGAATTAATGAATTTTTCCATTGATTTGCAAACAACAAAATATTTTTTTTTATATAAATATGTTTAAAACAATTTCCAGAATATATTTAAAATATAATAAGTCACTTCAAAGAGTGACCATAAACTTTATGCATGTTTGTTTTATTAACCAGCATTAAACCAATAAACTCACTGTGATTGTATAAATTAATGCGATTCCTTTGTTTAAACTATACATTATTGTCCTTTATTTTATGCGCAGCTATCAAACTGTGAAGCAAATATTGAGGTTGTTCAAAAATGCATGGAAAAAGATTTTAAAAAATTTTGGATAAACATAAACCAAAATGCATTACTTAGATACAGAGTGTTATACTTTAAAAAAATATAGATTTTTTTCACATCCTGCATATTTTGCTGATTTTCTTGCAAATTTGTTAGTGATACTTCTATTATTATGTATCTAATTTAGGCCAAAGTAAGTTAAATTTATTAGGTCCAGAGGTTTCTCAAGAGACACCTCTTCAAAAATAATTGAGAAAAAAATATACATCATACATTTTTTTTGCAATTTTAATTTTTTTGGATTAAGTGCAGCTAAAAATATTAACTATATTAATTAAAGTAAAATAATGGGGTTCAAAGAAGGGGGTGCAAAACTCTTTAATTTGTAAAAGTAAAATATAATACTAAAATTAAGTAAATAAGAGATGACTTATTTGAAAACTTACAAACAGCTTATAGCCCTAGATAATATAATAAAACGATAATTCTATTTCATGTGCCGTAAAAATCTTGATTGTACGCTATCAAAATTATTCAAACAACACTAAAGAGTAAACATGATTGTTTTATAAGAAGTTTTGCCTACAATTATTTATTATTTAATATTATTATTTTTTATTACAGAATATTAAAAATAAAATTAAAGAAAAACGCAACCTACATGAATTATTTTGTTTGAAATTTTAATATTCATGACAAAACTTGGATGAAAAGTGAAAAACATTCCTAACTCCGTTATTTTTAATTTTAGAATAAAATTCGTGATAATTACTTTACATGACAGAATTTTAATATTTAAAATAGTAAATATACATATTTTATTTCCGAATGAAATGTTAACATTTCATAATATAATTTTCTTTGTTTTTTTTTAATTTAACAGAAAAACATGCAAGATACTTATTTCTTTAACCAGAAAAGCCACTGTTTAATTCCATATCTTTGTCATAATTTTTGATATTATGACATGCATTTTATTTAGTTCTGGGAATTTACCCGCATGAAAAGATTTTTCATTATAAAATTGGTTTTGCTTTTAAATTAGCCATTTATTTTATAAATGTGCTTATTCTTTAATCGATTTGGCCAAATAAAGACATTCGAGTTTACCTTCCGTTTATTAGGTTTTTCTTCATAGAAATCGTACTTTATTGTGCAATAAACTAATTTTTTATTAAAGAAATGTTACTTATCCGATTTGGGTTAAATATAAAAATAACTATTTACAAACAAGATATTTAATATAAATAACCAAGAATTATGTATTACAGTTAAACACAGAAGAAAATATATTTTTGTTCACGAGCAGTTATTTTACCTCAATACAACATTTGAAGCAACTCTGTGCTAGAATTCACTCTTATTAGATTTTATTTGATATTTTTACCTTTCAGCTCAATATTTTTTTCTTTTTACTACCAATTCAGTGATTTTTATATCGACTGATACCCAGGCAAGTTTATACCTTTCCTGGAATTATTGAACTTTGTACGATAGATGTAGTCTTTGTTAAATATTTAATATTTATTGAATAAAGAGTGAACTAATTAAAAAATAAATTTATACTGTTAATTGTTATCTTTTAACTTTATTATTTAAAGTTGATAACTAACAATCAACTTTAAGAGTATGCTTTAAACTGAAAGTAATATTTTTATTATTTTCCTTTCTTAAAAATAATGTTATGAACTTAAAAAAATGCAAACAAACATAAAAGCGAATGGGCGTTTCATAAAATAGCAAGACAATAGGAACTCAATCAAAACATCGGTAATTGATAGGTTAGTGTAGATCTAGACTGGTGATACCCAAAAGTGGTCCATATCGATTCCCCTAGGGGTCGACTACGACTTGCAAGAATAAGTCAACTGCTAGGTAAGTGGGTGGCTTGTAAGGCAGCAAATTCAATGAAAAATTAAATCTTAATGTTGGATTTAAATTTTAATACGAAAACTAAAGTGGGTCATTTATAAGAAGGGCGAATAGATCTTTCTTGATGAAATTAAAACGTCAAGAGTTAAGTGGTAGAAGCCATTTTTAGATATGGAAACAGTATTCCGAATAAATTCTTTTTGAAATACAAACAAATAAAGGCAGATTTAAAAGGAAAGAAGCACTTTACGCCAAAAAGCGACACCCAATCTTTCAGGAAACTGCGTGGCTATGGATCCAATGTGTTCACTGATCTTGCAGAGGTGATGTTTTTAACGAGTAAGGCTTTTAATCGCCTTGCTGTCTTCTCTGCTTCTTGTTAATTTTTATATATCGTAAAAAAATAAATATCCGTTTATTTCAAACTGAAAATGCCATTTATATACCTACTAAAATAAAATGCACTTTTAAAACATTTCATTATTATAACCGCTTTTGCTGCCTTCAAAATAATAAAAACACCAATTCACTTTATGAATCAATTGTTATTATAAAAATTCTTTTACTGGTTCGATGATCCCTCAAACGGCATTGTATTATTGGGAAATTTATGTTTATCTGTTTAAATAATATACGTATACGCTTTTGCTAGAAGTTGCTGGTTTAACTCAGTGGGTTTATCAGATATAACGTGAATCTACAAACAGTTTATTATTAATTGGCGTTTAGAATATCTATATAGAACGTGATTAAATTGACTCTGCGCTCGCTAGCATTGTTTTGCCAATACCGTATTGAATTTTAAATTGCTACGGGCGATTTACAAAACATACACCATCGCTTAATAAGAGATTTCTTGGCCCAAAATAGGACAAAAATGTAGTAGAGGAAAAAATAGAATGAGAAATTTTCCTTTTGTTTTTAAACGGGACTTTAACTTGAATAAAATTCTAGTATAGTTGGAAATTGACTGGACTAAAGTAAAACCTGATAATAAACTTGTGTTACTATTATAAACCAGTAAAGCGTAACTTCGAGTAGTTTCATTTATTTTTATACAATTACTGTAGCAACTTTTTGGTAATAATAATATTGATAATTATTTGTTTAGTTTGACCTAAAAAGCGTGCTATTAATGTTAACTTTATAAACTTAATTGCTTGCTGTGATATTTTAATTTAAGACAGAAAATACACTGTAGAGAAAACTTATGAACAATTCTAATTTAAGAAAATATAAAGGGATAAAGTTCAATAATAGAAGAGAGAAAATGTTAGACATTTTTCTGTAAAAATAACAATTGTCTTTAATTTTTATTGTTACTTTTTCTGAGCCACGCAAGTTTAAAATTATAATATATTGAAAGTTAATAAAGTTAATTCAAGTGCACCTTTACCATGTAAAACCTAGATTAGATTAGATTAGATTATTTGAGCGGAGGATGGCAAATGATCTCCACCACCGCAACCTTGCCAGATTTATTGTGGTTTCTTCATCGTTCTTGTATACCTGTCCAGGCCCGTCTTCTGACCAGATCCAGAGTCTTGACACTTTGCCACTCCATATATCTTGGCGGTTTTGGCTTTCCCTCACCAAGCGTAGTAAACCCCAAGCCTACATAGTGCTTCACAGTGGCACCACGCATGTACGGCTGTTTCTTCAGCCTCCTGGCAGAACCTACTCAGGCTATTCTCCACCATTCCTATTCTTCCAGATGCTTGTTGAGTTTGTGAATAGTCCCTTAGCTAACTCTAATTCCTTACCCTTACGACTTTATGTGACTCAGTAGGTCTGAGGTAAACTTGACCGAGCAGGTCTTAATGAACTGTTGCCTGTCGTTGTCCTGATGTTTGTAACCACCAGCTTTGAAACTCTGTCTATCCAGCTCTTGATAGGATGCTTTAAGGAGGCCTGCCGAGATTTCACAGAATGGCTCAGGGCCTACTGTCATTTGGCTGGCTGATCCTCTTTGGCTAGGTCGTCGGCCTCCCCTTGCCACCTGGGTATCCTCGGCCTGGTACCCAGGCTGTCGTAAGTTTGTTTCGTTGCCGACTTTTCCAGGGCCTGTATACAGTCCCCCACTAGTTTGGAATTAACTTTTGAGAACTGATGGTCTTCAGGCCGCTTGGCTGTATGAGCAAATGACGATAGTTTTTCCTTTACCTTTTAATCAGCACGGCACAAATGCATTATTGCTGCGAATTCCGCTTGGAAACCGTGGCGCTGGCCAAGACTTAAAGGTTATCTTTTCTCTAGGCTTGCTCATGATGCAAGCCCTACTCCCTTGTTGGTCTTGGAGCCATCCAGATATGATCGGCTTTTGATTGGATATCCTTCTTTCCAATCCTCCCTCTATCTGGTATGACAAGCCGAAAGTGTCTGTTAAAGATGAAACGAGGGTTGACCTGTCCGAGGCATCTCGTCAGGCCGAGGCTGTCCTCTGGTCCCCCCTCTACTTATCTGAGAACCTTTGATGTCCTTATAACTGGATTTTTGACCCTGCTTGTCTATAGAGTACCACCTTGTAAAACCTGGCAGAAAATAAAACATCCTGTACCAAATTAACAGTCATACTGACACCAAACCACATATCATAAGAAGGTATTTCTAATGTTTAACAGTGCGTTAACTTCAATTAATTTGAAAACCCGATTTGAAGATATATTGTCTTACTTTGGTCAATGATTATTTCTTTTTATGCGCGATGACGCATTGTATGTGCACACTCAGCAGTATAATTAAAAACTACAATATTTAAAAGAAAAGCATATACATAATGTGTCAAATTATTTCAATAATTTTGTTTCAAATATAAACTTTTAAATAAAACCATGGCTTTGCTGGCATCGACCTCAAAAAACCCTTAATTTGTCTTGTACCTACTTTTGATTTTGTTTTTGTTGGGTTAAATTGTATATATTACAAAAAATATTATTTTATAAGTTTTTTTGAAGCTCAGTTTATTTTTGCCAATGTAAATTTGGTACGATATTAATAATTACAAAATTTAAAAACTAAACTCGGCTAATTTCATTTTTTCCAATCATCGAATATCATTGTAATTCTGCTCACTGTATGTATACGTGCAATTCGTGCCTGCAGTAACGTGCTTGGCATCTATTGTAACTAAAACATGTAAATACGTTGTTATATGTGCACCGTTTTATTATTAAACAATGCAATGCTGTAAAACTGTTAAATAAGCATTGTTAAAATATCCATACTTTATTTTTATACATGTTGTATGATTTAATAAACAAAAAACACTAAAATCTTGACTCTCCATTGTCTTTTTGTTAATTACCAAGATAATGTCAATACACATGAATAGATGGTTCATTTAAATGTATGTTTTGATTCAGTTCGAAGATATCAATGCTTCCGTGTGCCGAATAAAGGCGTCGGTAACCCCTGCCCCAGCCAGAAACAAACCGTGCGACATTGCCAATGTCTGGTCGGTTGTAATCATTCGAACACGAAGTAGCGAAAGCGGGCGGCCAAAATCGAATTACACAGGTATTTATAGTCGCGTTTCATCACGCTATTAATAGTAAAGAATTCCGGCAACACTGTTTAACTTTTCTGGTTCAAGGATAGCGCCAGAATCTCTCGATGGACATCGGCTCGCGTTAAATAAAGTCCATCAAAAACATAGCATTGAATGGTTCATCTTATCCGTAGTAGTATTATCTTTGTTAATACACAACGTTTTGGTTAGTGATGTATTTCAACCGCTTTCACTTTAGCAATGACTGCCAGATATTCGAATGGCACTAGTTTGCCAAATACATTTTGATGGTTTGCATCTATTACAGCTTCTTTAAATGATCTTTTCTTTCAGTGTTTCTTTATTGTTACTTTGAAATTTGATAAACAAGTTTTTATTGGGTGGGAAGGAAGGGGCAGGTAAGTGTCCGATGGAACTAAGTCTGTAAATTCAAAATAATTTTTAGGCATTTCAAACAAATCGCATGTTAGTAATAAAACACCCAAATTTTGTAAAATACACTTGAGAAGTAGCACCTAAAGTTAAAAAAACTTGTTTCTAGAAACATTTCCAACTTTCAAGAGTTAAAACAATCCACTACAAATGTTACTTCAAAGATCATATTAGGTCGAACTGATACCAATTGACGTGATAACAATTTCATGAATTAACTAGTACAAGATCAGAATTTATTACTGTGGTTGTCTGCACGAACCATCCAGCGTAGATTAAGCAAGGGAGGGGATTGGTGTCCAAAGGCCAGTTCCATGCCGTCTTATACTTTAGTCACTGTACAGGGCGATTAAATTTTGCCAGGAACACGGAAAAATTATTAATATTCTGGATTTTATTGTCGTGAAATGTATTATAGTGGGCATACTTTCTAAATCTGTAGTTATCAAACCTTGGTTTACTCCTAGGGATTGGACATGTCATTTAAAATTGGCTCTCCTTAAAAACAACAAAAACTTTTAAAAGCAACATTTTCTATTTATGTTAAACTTAATTGTTTTATTTTAGTAAATGCGCATATATACTTCTCCTGGGTATGCAGCTCTTCTTAAATTTACAAGCAAGCAAATATTAGGCCTGTAATCATAATTACATAATTTTAACTGCGCTTGCCTGTGGGAAGCAGCAGATGCAATGCCATTTGTTTTCCATTCACTAAATTTATTAAAATAGCAAGCAACCCCGCAAAAATTTTGAATTATTTTTGTTTCTGTTTAATAAAACAAAAATAGGGTTTCTGATATAAAGCATGTTGGGGAATATTTCGTTTATTTATTTCCTGCAATAAACACTACTTACTAGGTTTCAGTCTGTAAACAACCAAAACGCAAAATGTAAATGTGAGATGGAACTAAATTTTTATTAACAAAACTACATTTATATTAGCGAAGTATCATTTTCAAAAGTTTTAAGACGTTTTTTTGAAACTGTTAGACAGTATTATGGATTTAACAAATTTTGTACAATATCTTGAGGAAGTACCACCTGGAAGATTAAAAAACTGCTTCTAGAAACATTTCCAACTATCGAGAGTTAAAAGAATCAACTGACGAATGAAGCGTCTCTCAAAAGATCATATTAAGTCGAACTGATACCAATTGACGTGGTAACAATTTCATAAATCTAACTATATTACAAGATCATAGTGTAGCTTTTACGATTATTAGCCGTCCACTTCAAAATGTACGTTGTACGATTGTCTCTGCACGAACCATCCAGCGTCGATTACGATCTGGAAGGCCAATTGCATGCCGTCTTTACTTTCAGCTCACCGTATAGGGCCACACCCTTGTTTGTGAACACGGAAACGAGGTGCGGAGACGTCACCTGACGGTCGTGAACGTATATGGAGAGGAGACCAAATGAACGATTTGCCTCATGTTACATATATCCTAGAACGCCTTTGAGGCAGTAGTGTCATGGTGTGGGCTGAGGTATCACTATATGGCTGAACGGACCTAGTGGTATAAAAAGTGATTATCTACATCTATCGGTTATATCCAGTCAATATTCAGCTGATCACGTGGTATTCTTTGCCTTGTTTTGTTGAATAATACTTTTTAATGCAAGGCAATACTAGGCCCACGTTGTACTGAACTGTAACAAATATTTAGAAGAGGTGAAACATCTAGTACTTGTAAATTGAACACATATTGGATATGATAGGTAGTCGTGTTTAAAATTCACAGCCAAACAGATTGTCTGATTCAAAACATACAATCTTTAAAAAAGGAAAAACCATTACTAAAAAGCAATTTAAAAATGCTTTGAAAGCATGCCATGCCGTATGAAAAAGTGCGTTAGAACACAAGGTAAAAATACGCGTTATCGCTACTTGCTAAGATAATGTATTGTTTTAAGCTGTTAATAAAATTTAAAAACTACAACACTTTTTTAAAATAGGTATTTTTTCCTTAAAAGCAGATATTTACATAAATCAATAAACATTTTCTTAAGAAAGGTCATACTAAAACCAAAACATAATGAACCCAAATTTAGGGCTTAATTTTTCCACAGGGTATTGTGTATTTAAGGATAAAAAAGTAACATTTGTTTCTCGTTGTACGATGATAAAGCCCTTATAATTTTTTTCATTTTAAAACCAGATAACATTCCGAAATACATGTCTAGAGTACTCAAGGTTGTTAGCACGGTAAAATGTAAATATTGCCTTGAAAAATACCTGGAAATAATTGGTCAGATAATTTTAAGATTTGGTCAGATTTCCAAACGAAAAATTATTGAAAGTGTTAATGTTCAAGGAAACTCAAAACTCTTTTAGCACCCCAAATTTAGGATTCAGGTGCCCGCAACAGAAAAATTACTTTAAAATGACCATCTAATTGGGTCAGTGCCTCTAGACATTTGGTCAATAAAAAAATTAGGAAAAAAAAGGACATTAAGGTCACAAATATATAGAATTAAATCTTTTAGCACCCGAAAATAATCCTATTGATCAATTATTAAAAATAAAATCCAGTGGTAACAGACTAGTGATAATTGGTCAAGGGTAAATTTTATTTGGTCAGTAAATCAATAAAATTTAAAGATTACCATTTTAGTCACATAAAACATAGTAGCACCCCGAAAAAATCGTACGAGCATCGACAACAACTTAAAATACTGATAGACCAAGAAAATTACCTAAAAATAAATCAATAATTTTGGCTCACAACTTGGATCGGGATGCGGTTTTCACATCTTACTCAGGAAAGCACCAGAAATTCATTGTTTATATGAAAGGAGCTGAGTCGACCCAAAATGCATCCTGGTGCATAAAGTGCATCCCTGAAATTGCTTAGTTCTTTAAAAATATATAAAGTCAATAAAATAATGTAAAATACGTCAAAACTTCCTGAGGATTTTCGAGGCTGCTGATTTCCAATCTGACCCTACGATACCCGGTGTTCCGCGGGGTAAATTTTGGCCAAAATCACCCCTAACGATAGGGCCTGGTGAACTGGAGTCAAAGGTATTTCCCGCGGTTTTTGAGGGCGTTGATTTAAAATCTGGATTGTTACGACCGATGAAGGTGGCTGTGTGGGTGTGGATGAATAAAATTGTATTCTAGAGGCTACGATCCCCAAATAAAGTAGTTTTTTTTAATATCAAAAGGTTTTTAGATTCGCAATTTTGGCCGTAACAAAGCCGCCCTCGTCGGTCGTAGGGTTATTCCAACCACGGAAAAATTATTACTATCCGGATTTTATTGTCGTGAAATATAGTACATAGTAGGTGCATACTTTCTGATCTGTAGTTAATTAAACCTTGGTTTATCCTAGGGCTGACACGTCATTTAAAATTGGCTTAACACAACAACAAAACTTTTAAAAAGCTATATTCTCTCTTTATATTAAACTTAATTGTTTATCAGTACAATGCACACATATACTTTTTCTGAGTATGCAGCTATCCTTAAAATTTCAAACAAGCAAATATTAAAGCTCCAAAAATCATAATTACATAATTTATGCGCTGCCTGAGTGGAAACAGCAGATGTAATGCCATTGTTTACCATTCACTAAATTCATTAGATTTTGCAAGCAACCCCTGCAAAATTTTAATTATTTCTTACTTGTGTTCTATGAAATGCAAACAAGGCCTGTGATGTGTAAAGCATGTTAAAGATTTCGTTGATTTATTTTTTTGCAATAAACACTACTTTTACTAAGTTTTAGTCTGTGTTGCAATCAAAAGGCAAAATGTTAATGAAAGATGGAACTACTTGTATTAGCAAACTTAATTTATATTAGCAAAGTCTTATTTGTATTTATGGTTTCAATAACACTAAAATTTTGGACTTTTATTTCTTTATTTGCTGATTGATAATAACGTTTTAGTTAATGATGTATCTCCAACCGTTTTCAAGTGCTAGCTAAAACCTATTCTCTTAAGCTACGACTTATATACTATCCATTGTCTAGGCTTAAATGATTTTTCACGGTTTAGCAACGGCTGCCAGACATTCTCCGGAATGTCGACACTAGGTTTGCTAAATACATTTTGGACATAAATGTTACAAGCTTTGTGTTGTGCGTTTTGACGTGGGCCATTTTCGATCTTTAACTATTCTTGACCATTTTATATAAAAACATATTTCAAGTAACATAATCATCCGTTTCGTACCTTAAAATAGACATAAATTTTGTGCAAGTTGATAACAGAAACCTACCTGAGATAGACGCATTTATGATTGTAAGTGCTTCTTTAAAAATAACGCCGATTACTATGCTGTGAACTCAAAAATGTAAAAAAATAGCTGTGTATGTACAGTGATTGAAATAAAATTTCTATACACTTAGGTTAACATTTTATGTCAATTTTGAATATTTTGGTAAACTTGGCTTTTACCTTTTTCTCACCTTAATTAATATTCAATAAAATACATGACCCAAAATAAATATAAGACACTATTTTATTCAAATATTACAGAAAATATTAATTGGCTTAATATTTCAAAGCGGCACCATTTTTTCCACTAATAAGTTTAAACGTATTGATGCAAGGCAGCATTGTTCATGGTGAACATTGTAATTATTCCAGGTTTCTCCAATTTTATTCCACAAATCATCACTGTTTTGTGGATGAACATCATTGTTCTTGTTAATTTCCTTTTACGATATATCCACAAACGTTTTCGATTGGATTGATATCAGGCTCTTTGAGTAATAAGGTAACAATGAAATGTTATTTTCCAGTAGCCAGTCCGAAACTCTGCTGTATGACGGGGCAGTTGTCATGCTGGTATGTAGTAAATTTTCGTTCAAATATATTGTTTGCCCAATGGCAACATAACTATTTGGAGTATGTGTATATAACCTTGACTATTAAATCTTTCTCGAATACGGTGGTATATGCTTAGCCCTAAGGAAAGACATATACCCCCATACATTAACAGGAAACCCAAATATTTGTTATACAATTCCGTATACAAAGGAACTTGAAAAGATCTGCAGAATCGCGAAAAGTATAATAATAAAACGGCTTTTAAATCCCAAACCACTAAAGTATTCTTACTAAGACGAGACTGGGCAACAATGTCTCAAATAATGACTGGGACTACATTTTTGTGAATGTGGTAGGTATACGTCAAGGAAACAAAAAACCACTTGAATTAGAGTTAAAGAATACAAAAAGACGTGAGGTGTAAAGCGTCGAAATCAGGATTGCTAAACACGGAGTGGTCAAAGCAACACCCGCATATTATAATAATCGAAAGCAAAATTATTTATAAAAAAACCCACTGGAAGAAAAAAGCATTAAAGAAGCTGTAATAATTGCAAAAACGAACCGTAAAAATCGGTCAAGCTTCGGTGAACAAGGGATGATAGTACAGAGTGATTCAGGTACGTAGTCAGAGTCCAAAAATAAAAACATGTTCTAAAATATGGGTCTGCAAGGCTTCTTTCCGAAAAAGGGTGTTATTTATTTTTTATTTTAAATACATTCTATAATCCCATATTTTACTTGTAGGTGCCACTCATACGTCTTTTGCTATTATGAACAATTACAACTTTTGGTACTGTAACTCTGATCTGATTTTAGATATAGCAAAATTACAAAAAAATAAAAAAAAATGTATAATTAAAACAATATGTATTTTTAATTTTTAATAAAATTATTGTTCTTAAATTATGTTAAGCAAAACTTAAGCTATTTTTGATTTTATTTAAAAAATAGAAAATTAGGTAAAAACTTTAACTCCCTATTGAAACGAAGGCTTTGGTGGACCCATATTGTATAGACTTTTATGTTTATTTTGACAATTGACTACGTACCTGAAGCATTGACGTTTCCTTATGAAACACCCTTGTATAGATCGTAGCTTTTAAGAATAGTTTTTAGTTCTGCACTTAAAATGAGAGAGATACATTACTAACCAAAACGCGTTATGTATCAATCAACAAATAAGGATAATGGAAGTCCAAGATTTTAGTGTTGTTATGACAGGTAATTTGATTTAACAATTAATTTAAAATAAATTAACCCTCCCAGTTTTTCGGTCCATTTACAATTTTGTTGCATTCTGTACACTGGCGATTTTTCTAGTTTCCTACGATCTTTTTTATGTTTTATATAGAAGATTGCGAACTCTCGCAATGTTTAGTGGCGATCTGGAACAGCGTACTGTTACCTAAATATTAACAATAAGGTGAAAAACAACGTTTTTTATTTTTATAAGAGGTGTTTTGGAATTACACTAATAATGTTTTTTTTTTTGTTACAGGACTAAAGAACTTGATTCTTTAGGTCTGGCCCACAACAAACTTTTGAGTTTAACCCATCGCGAGTTTCTGCACCAGTGTTCTCAATTTTTTTTAGAACTGGAAGGCAACAATATCGATTCGATCGACAGAGGCCTTGCCGGTTTGGAAGGTAAGATATTTAATTAAATAAGGGCGGGTTTACTAAACGGGCTTTTTTGTCGAGTAGAGGATATAACCGGATTGACGTTAAAAGTCACTTTATAAAATACGATTTTTAGTGGTTAAAGGGGACCCTTTTCTTGCATAAAATTGGCTATATATAGAAACTTGTTTGGATCAAAAGTCAATAAATCCAAAATAGTTGTAAAAAGATACGGCAGTGGAAGTTTTATAGATTTATTCTAGTTGTGGTGAATTTATTTATTCAAAATATTTTTTAAGAGACTGCCAGACGGAACCACTTCATTCAGGTCTGAGGATACAAGAATAATAATATTAATCAGAAGGATATTTCCCACTACCTCATCACTTCAAATTTATCCGTAAATTGTCAGTCCAGTACACTTCGGACAGTACTGCTCAACTCCAGGGTTTTCCTCTTCTTAGTGATACTTTTGGGACTAAGATTTAAAATATTTCATATTTTTTTTTAACGCATAACCCGTTTTCAAAATTGCAGAATTTATACTGGTAAGTAATAATATTAAATTATAAAATGATTTAAAATTGAATTTATTATTATGTAACTTTTATTGATATATTGTTTAAAATCTTTTTTATTGGTTAAACTTTATTGAAATGGATAAATACTTAGTTAAAAGGTTGGGGAGTTTAGTTTAAAATTGCTGGGTTTTCTAAAATACTTTGAGGGCTAAGTTTTCACGTATTAAGCAACATTGACTTCGAAAGACAGTATAGTCGGAATTATACCATTTGACGTCATTTTGGTTTATCTTGTTTAGTATATTTCAAACAGCGGTGACAAAACTAGGAAAAACTGGTGTTCCCGTAATTATTCATTTGTTATATTTTTTGGTTATATGTGAAGTATCCTGACACTCGTCTACTGAAGCAAAACCTGAAAAAAAGATATAATAGGGTACAGTTATATTCATAAAAAAGGCGTACAAGAATTAAAGCAAGAGCCACCTTCGTCATATTTATGTAAAACCGGCTAATGTCAATGTTTTTCTATTTGAGTTTATGAGATAATGAAGGTTATGGAAAATGTCATCCATTGGTAAGACATTAAAATAAAGAAAACAAATTTATATAAATGATGTACAGGTGTATTCATAAAAATCGTACACAAACAAGTTTTATAAATATTACAATAGAAACAAAAAGTTGATTAACAAGAATTAATAAAATTTAATATTTGGTCATATATCCTTGATTACTGAGCCAGTCTATTCGAATTGACTGAATTATATTTGATACAATATTTGAATGAAGCTCTTTCCAGGATATATTATTGCCCATAATTTGTGGCCTAAAATTTCGATTATATATTTTTTTACGATTATAATTCCAAATATTTTTGATTGAATTGATATCGGGACTATAAGCGACCCGGCGCAGCATACTTCCACATTATGGGTTTGAAACCAGGGGTTACAGCATTGGCCGTATGGACTGGACAATAGTCGTATATAAAAATATGAACGTATTATTGGGATATATTTGCTCAGCAGTTGTTAACAATATGTTTTCTAAAATTTTAATGTAATTTCCGCATTAAATCTTCCCTTATTCGCCAGCAAACATCAGTCCATGAACACTTATCCAGCCCCATACATTTACAGGGTACGTCCATGTCTAGAAGAAAAGGTTAGTATATCGCTTTTTCAAACCTGGTATTGTTTGGACGGTAAACACGAATTTAGTCGATATAAGTCGACGGGAAAACGTCTTTTCATCAGTAAAAATGACCCTTTTCCCAAAAAATTAAAGGGGATTGCGGTAAAATAAAATTTTAAAACAAAATAATCCGATTGTCGCCGTTCGTTAAAACTTTTTTTCGCACCCGTGACTTTTTAGTTCATTTTACTCTCCTCTGGCGGTAGGTTAAGGTCCCTGTATCAATAACAGCATTCCTGCAGTTGCAAATGGATTATTTTAAAACCCCAAAAAACAGCATAGTTGAGGGTTGGAATTTGGGACGCCCCGACCAATTTTTTCCTCTTTAGGAAATCTTCTTTGTTCCCAGCGTTGTTTAAATTTTTCCCAATATATTTTTTTATTATTATACAACTCGCTACAGCACGGATTGACCATCTTTCTTCGATTCTTGATGCAATTTGAGTCTTTTCAACTCAGAAAACTGACGGGCATTTTTATTTTCTTGTCAAAGTTTATCAAACGTTACCACCATGCATTTTAAAATAATTACACCGACGCCAGTGCTTTGGTTTTTGATAATCTATGACGTGTTGATAACCTCCAATAAACAATCATTTAGACAACCGGTTTTACGCAAATATGAAAAACTTGCCTCTCTTTCTAATTCGTGTACGCTTTTTTATTAATAAACTGTATAATAAACAATGCAGCTGATAATTTTAATATTTTTAGATTTTTTTTAACTGAAAACGAAATCACAGTTAATTGAAAATATACTCCACGAGCCCGCCGTTGCAAAAAAATTTAAAAGCTTCCTCGGGATGTTTTTTCCCACCAAAAGACCCAAAACCAAAATTACAAATAATTTTAAAAATCTAATAAGGGACACAATTTTCTTGATGAAAAAAAAAATGTAACATTACAATAAACTACAAAAGTTTAGGGAAGAATTTAAATTTTTTTTCTCATTCCTAAGAAGGGTGATTAAAAGTATGGCAAGTAAAAAAATCAAATATTAAAATATTTGATAAGGGAATTTTATAAAAAAGAAATTTTTTGGGAAAAACAAAAAGAAAATTTGGAAAGAAAAATTTTATAAAATTTTATTAAAATTTTTTGACATTTAAGTCAAGATCAATTAAATTTTTTTGGCAATGTGGGACACAAAATAATTTTTTGTCAATAAGGGCGGACCCGGGAATAATTAAGAGGGAAGGGCGACGTGGGTATATTTTTTTATATAAATTAATTTTTACCTAAAAATTGTCGAACTTTGTTTAAAGTTTTTTACTTCTTCCAAAATTTTTTATTCTCTTTTACTTTTTTATTACTGTAAAACAAAGTAATAATTTTTTGTTTTGATTATCTTTTAATGCCAAGAGAGGCAAGTTAACTAATTAAAAAAATGCCTATAAGGTTGACTTGTATACTTTTTGGGAACTTAGTAAAAGTTATCCACTAAAAATTATTTATTAAAAAATTTTTCCCCAAAATGTACCCCTTTCATTTGCTTAAAATAAACAATTCTGCTCTGACAAAATTCTCAATTTTCCATTCCTTACACGTCTAAAACAAAAGTTTTTGCGGGCGCCAAGCCCACATTGTGAGCAACACATCAAAAAATTACCTTCATGTTTGCACGGAACGTTAAAACTCGGCGTATATTTCGTTAGAACTTAGAATTGTCTGATTTAAATTACCGAATGAACACGCAAATGGATGGCGCTTTGAAACATGACCGGTTTTTTTTTGGAACAAGCCCCGAAAGGGAAAGGATCGATACTTTTTTTCCTGCTTCGATAACTGTTGCAATTTCCCGAGCCTAGGGAAGTGACTGAAAGTGACCTGGTATTATCCTTTCGTCGTTTTCCCCGCTGTTCGTTTTTGTTTTTTCCAGCTGCCATCTGTTTTTTTTGTTTAGGGCGACTGGCGAAAAACCCAAAATAGATAACGCATAAAGAAATGACAGTGTAGTCGTATCCAGACCTGTCGGGATTAAATTTAAAAATTGATTAAAAAGTCGTATTAAATTTACTTTTAGTAATTAAATTACTTTAATTCTTTCCCGGGAAAAAAGAATTGTTTTTAAGATTTTTAATTATTGGGATAATGTAACGTAATTGGTAATTGACTTTAGGAATCTCGGAAAATTCAATTACTTAGAAAGTAACTCGATTACTTTTAAAGAAATTTAAAATTACTCAAAAATTTTTATTTCCTAAAAATTTAAAAAATTTTCTACGAAAGATGTAATGCCCTTTTGCTTCTTAAAAACTGGGGAATTTTGCCCAGCCAGAAAAAGATTTTGTAACACGGCGGGCCCTTTGAACCCGGCGAACGCCCCAAATCGCACCGATTTTATATTTTTGATTGATGCTTACCGCCACCGTTTTTATATTTTTTTTTGGGGAAAAATCTGTTGATGTTTGGGTGGATAAAATGAAATTTTTTTTTAATTTTAAAACCCTTTTTTGAAAGCAGTTTGAATAGTGACGTGCGTGTATGATGCATTTTTCAGTATAAATATTTTATTTGTTTAGTATATTGTGTTTAATATTTTGTGGTAATTTAAATGAAGAAATTGCAAAAATTTTTTAATTATTTTTGGTTTTAATTGATAACTGAATTACTTTTTAAAAGTAATTGGGGGGGGCTCTGGTTGTATTGTATTTAATATTATTATGTTGCAAACCGTATATTAGGGAACTTATAATTTTTTTTAAATTTTTTGAATTTAACTAAAAAAGAAAACGACATATACAAACTGAAAAAAAATTTTTTTGAATAATAAAAAAAAAGTTTTTTTTTTAAAAGCAAACATATATATGTGACTGATTTTTTTTTTTATCTTCCCTTTCTTGGTCATAATAGTATATTAGAGTATAAGTAAATTTTTAAAAGGTTTTTTTAAAACATGCGCGATTTTTGAGCACGACGGCTAACTGTAGTTCAAAAAGAGCAAGTGTTTTAGAGATCAGTTATCCCCAAATACTTTACCCCCCCCCCTACTTCACTAACAAGCCGTGAACAAGGAAATCTGGCAACTATGCCTTCAGATCTACCCCCCCGTTAGCCTTTTGTTTAGTCATATGATTTAAAACCTGTTGCCTTTTTTTTTTTGAAAAATAAATCAACTTTTTGAAAGAAAATATTTTTTTAAGATAAAGACTAAACCAAAAAAAGGTCTTAGGGGGAAATTTGTGAGTGAGGGGACATTTTTCCCCGCAGACATTGCGTAAAAACAAGAATATCTGCGGGTGAAAAGTGCCGGTGTTATAAATTTTTTTAAAATTTTAAAAAACCAAAAATGAATTTGACTTTTTGGGGGTTGGTGTTTTTAAAAAAAATAATTAAAATTGAAAGTGTGTTTTAATGATTCGTGTTTTTTAAAATTTTTAAAGGGTTTTTTTTTTATTTTTTTTTTAAAAACAGTAACAAATATTAGATTGGAAATTACCGTAAGTACGTAGGTATACATTTTGGAATTTTGTCGTTCGTTTTGATTTTTGTTATTGCGTTGCATAGGTACTTGGTGTCTGCTTATTAGATACTATTTAGTTACTGTTATTATTATTATTTTCCTGGTAACCTTCTCGGTTTTTGGTGGGATATTGTCAGTAATACTAGTTTTTTAAGGGGGAAATAAAAAGAAACGAGTTTTTTGGGTCCCATCTCTAAAATTGATCATTTCTCTTTTAAATTTTTTTTGAAAATTTGTTACCTGGGTTGAAGCTTCATAAACTTAAAACAATAATGGGGCGCCTTACAAACGACACCTATTCTGCACTTTGCCATAGTACCTCTGTTTTACTAGAAAAAATTGACTATTCTTTTTTTAAAATTTGATTTGTCGTATATTTTACCAGGTAAATTTACTACTAAAAAGGGGTTTAAAAAAAAATTTTTGGGGGAAAACAGACTTCTCGGAGGTTGTAATTACAATGTTAGCTTTGATGATATTTTAAAGGGGTGAAAAAAAAATTAGCCCCCAAACATATATTTAGAAGCGCTGCTGATGGTAATTTCTCTTTAGCTGAGTTTAAAAAAAAAAGGGAGACAGCTGTATCCGGGAAAAAAGATCTTGATTGGACAATACCTCAAAATAATTACACTGAAAAATTTTTGTTTTTACTTGAAACTAAAAAACCAAAAAAGAATATGAAATTGACAAATCGGTACAAATTTATATAGCCGGTTATGCTGCCCACAAAATTGTAAAAAAATATAATAATTGTAACATCTGTGTTTCTTTTCTTGTTAAAAATAAGGGAAACCTAATTGACGACGAATACTTTGATTGTCTACAACGTGGGGGTTTTAAAAAGGGCCTACAGAAATTGTTAAAGACGTTCTGTTCCATATGTGCGCGTTTTTTTAGAAAATTAAATCCCCTTTATACTGAGAGTGATTTTAAAAAAAGGAAAAAAAAAAAAGCTATCCTGTGTGATCTAACTAATTTAAGCACTAGACAACATGAAGGCTTTAAGGGGTTTATGCTCGCAATGTTTTTGGGGAACGAGAACAAAAATATGTTCATTATGATGTGCTCTATTTTTAAACATTCTTTTAAATAATTTTTTAAAAAAAAAAAATAACAAAAATGCCAAAAAAAAAATCGGAAAAAAAGGGGGGGGTCAAAAAAAAAAAAAAGGAAACTAGACACATTTAATAAATAAATAAACAAAACTAAAACTAAGTACAATTACTAATAAAAAATTTAAAATTTCACTTGTTTCCTTTTTCAACAGCATCATGTTCTTATGCCTTGACCTATGCACATAAATTAATTTGTTTTTTGAGTTTAAATATTATATAAATATATTTATTTTTTTAATTATTATACTGATTTAATAATTTTAATGGAAATATCAAAACTATTTACGCGGGGGTTTGAATTGAGCCTTTTAAAAAAAAATTTTAAAAAAACGCGCCTCCCTCCCCCGGGGGACTGCTCATCGCGCTCGAGGGAAACCGATCTGAATCTCTTTTTCCCGGGTTTCCGGGGGGTTTCCCCGGTTTATTTTAAGTAGGGCTGTGAACCTTTTTTTTTCTTTTTGGGGTTATAAAGTACTCATGCCAGGTCAATATATTTTTTTTAAAAACCTTTTAAAAGGGGTGCTGATTTTTACTATTTTTTTCCCCAGATAAGGGATGTTTGGACGTCATCCCTTTTTTTTCCCAGGAGGTAGATTTGTTTTATTAATTTTTGTTAAATATTCAACTTTTAAATACTATTTTGGATATGAACTTACTATTAGAACTATAATGTATAACATTTTAAAAAAAATTTTAAAACTTTTATACCATTTTTAAACAAAAAAAAAAAAAACGGATTACTCCAAATACCAATTGACATTTAAATTGACTTATAGGGAAATGGATCGAGCACTCCTTGTTAAGTTTTTTTACCCTTGGGCAGTGTCATTTAGGCTTCAATATTTCTCGTGTTGTTGATTGATGTACCATGGTAACCTTAAAACGCGCGTGTTTTCAAGTTGGTTTAAAACACGCTCAGGCGTACTTTTTAAAGCAAAATATAGTACCAATAAAAAATAAAAAAACAAAACGGTATTTTTTTAAAACAAATTAAAATATTGTGGTAAATAATTAAATTTTTACCTAAATAATTTTATTAAATTTTAAATTTAAAAGTTGGCCTCCTATTTTTTGGAAAATATACGTGCTAGTTGCCATGAAAATGGTAGCTAGGTAGGGTAAATTGCCGTAAAAACAATAATTGCTTTCGTGTTTTTCAAAGTTTGACAAAAAGTTTGTCCGTGTTTTTAAGGTACCCGAAAATTTTAACATATTTTAAGTTAAGTTTGTGTAGCAACGAAAAAGATGCATTCGGACATTTAAAATGAACTGTTTACAAAAAATATACAGGGTGTCCCTTTTAAAAAAATTAAATTTTAGTTATTTGCGGTGAGACAAAAAATTTGGAAGAGCTGGTCAAATATGCATACAAATGACATTTTATAAGAATATCCGTTTCAAGTTTCGTTAATATCAATAAAAGAAGTTTAAAAATTACAGCTGGAAAGTAATATCGTGATCACCCGGTAGCGTATTGGCATTGTCTTCTAGAGGACGAAAGACAACTCACAGTTTGCTCAAAAAAGTAGGAGTTACAATATCTCCTGTTTTTGACGTCATCGTGTTAATGTTGCTTGTTCCAATTTGCACCAGCATCAAAACCCTTTGCTCCTGGTTAGTTCTAGTTGGTAGTAACCAGTTAATTTTGCTTACTACCAATCATCTGACTAGTAGTAACCAAAGGCATTTGTCGGCCAACGTAAATAAAAATAAAAATACACCTAACTGTTTTTTACCTTTTACAATAAGCTAATAGATTAAGAAAACAAAGCATTAAAATTTCATTTTAATGTCAACCATTTTATGGGCAAATCACGGACATTATCTTTCGTGATTTGACATACATTTTTTTTTTCATAGGTTGGTTAGGTTAGGGTGGAGGTTAGGTTAGGTTTGGTTAGGTTAGGTTAGTTAGGTTATTAGGTTATTTGGTTGAGTGAGTATAACCCTTCACCGCGACCAATGGTCTATTGGGGGCTCACACCCCTTTTATATTTCTTCCCCCCAAGTCCAACTCTAATAAAACTGAGATCCTGTTGGGAGAGAAATCTTTCACCTCCCCGGCAACAAGATGTGTTGCCGGGATTGCGAATCTAAATCTGCCTGGACGAACAAGTTGTGTTCTCGATTCATCCCTCCATGCACATGCGGCACTCCCGGGGTCTTTTCCCTAGGCCAAACTTGGCATATTGGGGTTTTTAATGCAGTGTCCCGTGTTTCAGTCCCATAGAGTTTTAGGGGTACCCTTATTGCTTCCCGTATTTGACGGTACATTGTTGGTTCGGTGGGCTTATAAGGCCTTTGAGTGCCCTGAGGCCGAAGTCCATGCCAGTACCGAAGATTTTTTTTTGTGTCCAAGCTGTATGAACTGCTTATCATTCTATAAGATATACCGATGACCGGGTTTTTGGGCCCCGTGAATTTTGTCTCCCCCCTTTGGCAAGGAAAGGGCTGCATTATTACCTCCGGGCCGTGTCGGTATACATAATAACCTTTTGCTTTGACCCAGTTTGGTCAGCACATCCTTGCAATTCCAGACGGTTTTCGAATTGCACCGGCTGGATTCAAGAGCCTTAAGAGCTCTTGACTGTCGAGAATATTTTAAGTGCTTACGGGTCCCGTGCCGATCAACCAGTTCTAGCACACATCTTAATAGCAAATACCTTCCTTTAAAATAAGGTTGCGAGGCCCAGGCTAAAAAAAAACTCTGCCCTCGGCCTCTGTCCATATTCCGCTCCCAAAACCGTCCTTAGTTTTGAGCCGTCGGTGTCAACAATGTCAACCGAGCAGGTTGGTCTTTTCCGACTAGTCCTTTCTTTATGGGTAGACTAATGTAGGCCAGTTGTAGTTGTTGCTGTAGGCATTATGTCTAGGGCATTCCCAGTCTGTCAAGGCAGGACACTCCTGAGGGGGCTGGGTACTTCCATATGACACGCCTGCGTTTTGTTACTGACCGATTGATAAAGTCTGTAGGTTGCCCACCTTGCCTCACTCTCCAAGTAATATGCAGGAGGAGGGCCCAGGAGGAGCCGTTGGTGTGCAGCGGCCGTGTCATTAGGCAGGCCTGTCTCTGTAGGCTGATCCAATCCCCAGTACGTAAAGCAATAAACATAAAAATTTGTTTTTAAAAGTACTTAATTTTCCATATTGTATTTGAAAAATTTATATAAAAATGTTATTTTAATTTTAATCAGAAAAATTAGTTTATTTTTAAAAAATTAAAAAAAAAATTTTTTAATAAAAAAATAAATTTTCATACAGAATTTCTCCAAACAC
>JAHBCN010008939.1:0-36896 GCA_019359885.1 Listronotus oregonensis | reverse complement strand
GACATTCATCCCATGCTAAAAAGGTTTTTTCATTGCAGAAAGATGAATTCCATAATTGCTAATTTTTTTCCCCCGGGAGGATTGTAGACAACTTTTAAAAAGGGGTTCTTACTTTCCATGTTTATATTTTTTCAGGCCTCATGTTTATTAAAAAAAACATTCACTTGTATCAAAGCAAAGCAGGCCCCCTTTTAAAAATCCCCCCGAAAATCAGGATTTAATCCATAATTTCCCCAAACCCCGGGAACCCCAAGGGGGCCCAATTACTTCTGAAAAACTTTTTTAAAATTTCCGGGGGAAATTGGTTTTTAAAATTTTAAAAATTTAAAAAACACGAAAAAAAAAAACCCTTTTTTAATTTAAAATTTTCCCAATTTTTGATTGCTGACTGGTTTTTCTTAAAATAATAATACTCCAGGACTCTTTGGCTAAAAAAGTTTTTAAAAAAATAAATTTTTTTTTTTTTATTAAATTTTAAAATTTTTGTATATGACTGTGTTTTTTGTGATGAACTTCTTCTTTTTTTTTTTTGGTAAATTTTTTAAAAGAATTTAAAAATTTTTTTAGATTTTTTTTTTTTTAATTTGTTTTAACATGTTTTTGTTTTATTCATTTCTTTTTTTAAAAATTTTGACGTAAAAAAACACTTATGTAGTGAATTTTCCAAGGAAAAATAAATAAAATAAGAAGGCTTCACAACAAAAATTTATACGACGATTATTTAAAGTATTTTTGGGGGACAATGGGGAAAAAATTCGAAACAGTTTTATTAATTAATAATTGTCAAATTTTTTTTAAAAATTTAATATAAAAAAAAAATTTTTCCCGGGGAAAAAATTTTTTAAAATGTAAGTTTGCCATTTTTTTTTAAAAATTTTTAATTAATATTTTTTCCCAAAAAAATTTTTTAAATTTGCCCCTTTTGGGTTTTGGCCCAAAACGTTAAAAAATTTGCGCGGGTTTTATTTTCAGCGTTAAATTAAAATAAAAAATAATGGAATAGAACTCTGGATGTCAGAACTTTTTTTTAATTCTTCTTAAAAGGATTTTTTTTTTTCCCCGGGTTGTTTTAAATTACATCAAAAACCAAAAAACTTTTTTTTTTTGTTTTTTTTAATAAAAAATTCAATTTTTTTTGGCAAAAACATTCTAAAAACCCCTTTTCAAAATTTGCATGTTAAAAATTTTTAAACCTTTTAACTTTTTTCCCCGGGAAAAAGATCTCGACTAGTAGTGGAGTAAAATTTGGAAGAAAAGTCGTTTAGTTATCGAAAAAAAAACGGCGTAGAACCAAACCAGCTTAGTGGGATTCTTTAAAAAGGTAATCTGTCCCGAAATTTTTTTTACGACATTTTTGTGGTGGGGTTTATTTATTTCAAAAAACCAAAAAAATCGGTTTTTTAAAAAAACAAGAAGTTAAAATTTTCCACCTCTATCTTTAAAATATTCATCTATAAGTTAATTTTTTTTGATTAAAGAAACCCAATACCCTTTAAAAAACGTCCCACTTGAAGCTGTTTTTTTTTTTAAATTTTTTAAAATATGAAACTCAAAATTGTTTTTTTAGTAGCGTAATTTTAGGCAATCGAAAAAAGTTTATTATTGAAAATTTTCTGCGTACAAATTTTAGCTAATGTTTAAAAAAGTTTTTTTAAAAAAAAATTTTTATTCCATAGTATTGAGTCATAATTTTTTTTTAACGGCCAAATATATTTTTGGGGTTGGGCTTGCGAGGGGGACTAAAAAATCACGGCCCCCTAAGTGTATGGTATTAAAGTTGTATCAACAGGTTTAAACCCGATCTAAAGGGTGTTTAATTTTTGAAAAAAAAAAAATTTTTTAAAATCCAAAACAGATGGGTAGATTTTTAAATCCATATAAAAATATCAATCATTATTAATTACCCACCTAATAATAGGTTTATTCAACTTTTTTATTGGTTCTGGTAAGAAAACCCACGGGATTCTTATTTTTTGATTATACATTAAAACTTCATTATTTTTAAACATTTTTTAGCAACAAAAATTGCGGATGCTTTTGTCTTTTAATTAAATTTGAGAAATATAGTACATACATTAATATAAACTAGGCTTCGTTAAGGTATTTTTTAAACAGGAATATATAATTTTTTTTCCCCTATTAAGAGATGATACGAAGCTATTCATGACATGTCTGAATGCTGCTGAATAAGCAATGTTCGACTTTTGTAATAATTTGTTATTATTGAAGGTTGTTTTTTTATAAAAAACTAACCAGACTAACAAACAAAACTTTCAAACTATGATCTAGTTCTGGTTAGTTCCGGTTAGGTTTTCCTCGTTAAATTGTAAATTTTTTTATTATAAATGCGCCGTTCTGGTCGGTCATGATTAGTGCGGTTAGTTAAAGCGGCTTTTTATTTTCACTAATTATATTTGTAACTGGCTTGAAATTCAAATATTTTTGATTTAATGAAAATTATCCTTATGGTAACGCAAAATTTTTTATTATAAATTAATAATATTTGAAGCGATGCATGAATTTATTACATGTAAATCGTAAATAGTTAAAATAAAATGTCAAATAATGACCAATTTTTAGAATTTTTATTTTTTTGGTAAAAACTACATCATCCGCATTTTTTTGCCTTAAAAATAATACTTAAAAATATTTTACTTGCAAATTTAAAAATCGTCCAATTCCGTGGGTGATTTTTTTAAAAAAATGTAATATGTAAGTATTATTTACCTTATTATGCTTTGACTAAATTTAATCCATTTTGCCTTAAAATTTTTAATAATGTTTCGGAACGAAATTTACCTTTAAACATTTTAGTTCTTCTTTCCAAGTACATTTGGAAATTAATTTTGGGTTGACATAAAGCCATTGCACTATATTATGGCCACTTTTAAAAAAAAAAGTTTAAATTTTGGACATTTCTTTGGGAAGTAAAAGATCTATCTGAACATACTCCCAATATCGCAAAAGAATATTGTCGAACTATTTTCGTGTAGGTTCGGAAACCGTTTTCCTATTTTTGTGCGATTTTATGTTTCTTTCAGAGATGTAGTGGCTGTAACATAATTTATGATATTTCCATCAAAATGCAAATAAATCTTTATAGCCACGTAATTTAATTCATATTAATTGTTCCTGTTCCTGGCACTTTATTACTTTTTTGATAGGGCTTTTCTTACCAAAAAAAATTCATTTTAAAAAATAAAACCCTAAACGGGTTTAAAGGATAAAATTGAAATTGTATTTTGTTTCAGTACAAAATATAAACTAATATAAATCCAACATATTATGAAGGTCCTAATAATATTTAAATTACTTGTTTAAACAGATTTTTTTAAAACTTTTCTTCTTTTTTTTTACTATTGCTGAAAAAAACACATTTTTCAATATTAAAACTTCCATTTAAGTTTAGTGTCACAATAATTTGAAGGCGGCGCGGCCCACTTCTATTGCAAATTAAAATAATAGTTTTGAGAATCTGGTTTTTACGCAGTCTTTATGATATTTTTTTTAATTTCGCCATTTAAAAATCATTTTTTTGACAATTTTTTTTGCTAGATTTTCCTGCCCTTTTTTCAACTTAAAGTAATGATAACAACCTTGTATTCTGGTCAGCGTTTTCCCTTTTTTGGCCCACGGACCAAAATATAGTTATTATTGTTTTTAATAATAATTTTTTTTCGCGGATCGAAAATTGTCGCGAAAAAGTAAAATTTCTCCGCGGACCACTTGTGCCATGGTGGTCGCCCGACCACGGTTGAAATGCTGTTCTGTCTTTTTTAAAACAGATTTGTATCCATCATACAAATTTTCTTAAAATAATTCGCTTCATTTTTTAAAATTTTAAATACATACAGCACACTCTAAAACAACCACCACTACTAATTATTACTTAACTACGCACGCTATCCGCATGCGGGGCTATTGGTCCCGATAATACTTTTTTACGTCGAAAAAAAAATCGCTTTGCCAAACGATACGCTCTGGAAAAAAATTTTTTTTCAAAACTTTTTTTTTATTATTTTTTTTTCTTTGCATTAAAAATTTTCAAAAAAAAAAAGTTTATCATTGTGAAAAAAATTCAATAAAAAAATTATTTTTAGTTTATATGATTAGAGGAATGAAAGTCGAATTTTAAACTGTTTATAAGTTAAAAGCGCTACAGTGTGGGCTTTAATTTGACACAAAAAAAATTTCTATCTTTGATAGTTTTAAAGTTATGGCGGTGGAAACAAAAAAAATCAATTTTTTTTAAAATTAAAAAAAATCAATTTTTATTAATTTAAAGTTCGAGACAAAAAATGTAAAATACGATTTCATTGCCGGTTGACATACTCAAAAAACCTAAAGGTTTGATCTGGTTCTACCCAAAAAAAAAAGACACGATAATTTCCGTCCACCATAATATAAATGAAAACCATTTTCTTTTTATACGCTTTATTTACATAGAGCCGGCGTTCCGTTCACCCTGCAAGAAGTTAATTCGCCAAGATGGCGATTTTAATTAATAGACGAGCGTAATTAATCAACGTTAGTTTTGTGCGGTGCGATTTGACGTGCCGTGAAATGGATGAACGTTGGAAAATGAACGTGACGCCGTTCTGCCAGCCAGCGGTGGTTAACAAAAAATAATTGTTCGGGAAGATTAACTACCTGTGGCCTAGTGCCCGGCACCGTTTTTTGTGCAAAAAAGAATAAAGTTGAGATACGTGAGAATGGAATTTCATTAGCGGTTGAAATTGCTCGTTAATCGTGTACCGCAGGTGAAATTTACATATTGTGTCTGTCAAAAATCGGCTGAAAAAAAAGGAGAAGGTCAAAAGGGAAAAGGCCTTTGCAATTATAGGCTAGAAATGATGATAAATGATGCGATTACTTACGAGGGTTTACGGGTCATAACAGGAATTATGGGAGGCAAGGGAGAATAATTTTAAATACAGTGCATTTATATTTTAGTGGAAAAACGCTAAAATCCGTAAAGTTTAATTTCGTTTATTTTTGTGGATTTTTTACAGCCAGATTTAATAATAGGCTATTTGCCACCATTGCATATTGCAGCATATTTATCTATAATATAAAGTAAAATAGTCATATTTATTGCAAAATATACGATTAAAATTTATTTTAAATTAATACAGCGACTGGAACGCTCTGTGATTGGTTACAACTTTGGTGATGTCCTTTTCAAGTAAATAAATGTCACAAGCTTTGTGTTGTGTGTTTTTAGGTGTCATTTTCGATCTTCAACTATCTAAATAACTTATTTTTGTTTTTATATAAAAAAAATGTATTTCAAGTAACATAATTATCCGTTTTGTACCTCACACTGACCTCAATATGGACCGGTAAAGGGTATCAGATGCGCGGTTCAAAAGTGAGATTTTATGGGCGAAAAATGTGTCCGTGCGCCGTGCCTTTAGTCATCTCTTAGGGTCCTAAATCATGCGCAGAACGGACTAGCAGATCGATATTATTTACAAATTCGTCGCCGGCCAGTTCCGTACTTCGTCAATTGATGACTTAAACAAAATATATATTACACTGGTTAAAAAAACCATGATTACTGGCTTTTTGAACCAGTGAAACACATTGGTTTGTTTAGATGTTGTTCTTAATCAAAAATAAACATATTATCCATTGTCAGCTCCTTAAATTCCTCTAGTTCTTCTGAATGTTACAGCTATGGAAAGCCACAAATTTTTGTACTGGTTCACAACTAATGCGTTGTAGTTAATAATAATAAAAATTGCGAATACGACTGAACATGACTCTTGTGGCTTATCTAAGAATTAACTTTTTTTCATCTATGTAACACAATCATAATTGAAAAAATCACTATAATTATTTATTTCGGATTAAAAAATCTGAACAAAAAATGTATTGCATTAATCTAAAAAGTCAGTAAGTATGATTACAACATAAAACATATTCCCTTGGAGCATATACCTTCTAGAGGCACTCTTGCCGCTTCGAAAACGATCATTTGTGCAAGAAAGAAAGAATAGCGGTATAACCTTTTTCTCCCTCCAACGTGATCATTGGTCGGTAAAAAGAATACATATATATACCCCGATCTGCGTGCTGATTTGTCGGTCTCTCCGCGTCGATCTATCGGCACTATGGTTGGAGCCATGGAGAAAGGTTTATCCTATGATTCTTTTTTCTCTTTTGCACTGCCAAACGGCAAGGCTGCCTCTAGTAAATAAATGCTCGTTTTGTATAAATACATTTAAGATGTTTAGAATATCCTTTTATCGCTATCGAAAACATAAGTGTCAGCAGGAAAAGAGTTATTGTTATTTGTATAAACATTTTTTTTACCCTTTTGTTTATAAGTCTGTTCCAAACTCGCAAAAAACCGTTTATTGCATCCCTTTACTGATCCCCAAGCAAAGCAAAACCCTTTAAATATATAGAAAGCGTTCAAACTTCGTCGTTTTTGAACTGACATAAAACCGTGTAACAGTTTCCAAACCATTTTAAGGCGGTACAAAAACTGGGTCTTGAAATTAACCCTATCTTTTATTAGCCCCTATTTTTTCTATTTATATTTTGCAATATTAATTTTGTTAACTCATGGTTTATATTAATACCTAACATAATTTATATATGTATAGAAACGCAAAATAAAAGAATTTAGTATCTAAATATATAAAAAATATATTTTATAAATATAAATTAATTAATGCCATACAAATTTCTAAGTCCGGAACTGGCCTTGCTTTTTAAATACGCATGCTTAATGACACCATCGTTTGTTTAGTGCGCGAGGTCGTAAACTTGCCATAAATGCGATTAGTCATTATATATCTAAAGTTAGGTTATCTATGGTACCTCACAATGGACATACATTTTGTGCAAGCCGATAACAGAAACTACCTGAGCATTTATGATTGTACGTTTCTTTAAAAATAACGCTAACTACTAACTGCAGAACTCAAAAAGTAACAACAGCTGTGAAAGTACCTCTAAAAAATTATTTATTTACGGATTCATCATTCAGTATTTCTCAAAAACTTACTGTAGGTTATGTTTATGGAGTGTAAGTAAGTAATTTCTTCGCGAGCCCATTTTGTATTTCGTGTAATTTATTATGTCAGTTTCCATCTGCAATTTAATAAAAATACCGTTAAGTATAAAAAGAGAAAGTACTAACTTGCTAGGTATTTAACTACTAAAACAAACAAAATCATTCTAATCCAAAAGTTGGGTTATACCTTAAACTGTTTATAAGTTATCTAAAGGCGATATTTTGTGGTATATAAATCGGTAGGCATTTAAAGCAGGATATTTGTATACTTACATGCTTTAAAGTGTAAAGTCTTTCCCCACATTTTAAAAAAACAGTTTTTGTGTGTTTTCAGAGAAGTATTGGTACATTGTGACACTACACACCATTAATATACCATTTTAGCCAATAAATTGAGAAATTATTAACAAAATTCACTGTATTTGCACTCGTAGTTAACTTGTTTACTTGCATATGACGTCACGCATAACATATGTCATCGCCATTACAGAGACAACGTTTTTAGCGCTAATTTTATAATTTAAACTTTAACTTTGAGTTTTATTGAAATTACAGCAGATTTTCCAGAAATATAAAATGTATTGTGTTTGTTAAGCACCAAAGGATAATTTAAAATGATTTTTTAAAATCAGTCAAATAGCCTATAATAATATTTCTTTATTGTCGTATAAGATTATACATCTTTTCGCCAAAGGTTTTACGTTTTGTGTAGTGCAAGAGGTTCTATGACGTTAGACTGACAGCAAGCTGGTTGTACGCAATACCAGTTGCAGTCCATGGTTTGATCACCGTTAATTGTCCTTTTTATCGATTAAGTTGTATATAGGTCGGTTTTTCTGGGTGCTACAGAGCGCAACTATTCAGGTTTTTCACCGACAAAGCCCAGGAAAGCTTATGTTGCGATCTCGTGTATATTTCTTTGCTATAAGCAAAGCATTGTTTTTTTCTTGAGACAGTGCACAAAAGCTTTAAGTCCAATTACTTACGTACTGCGGATATGTTAAGTAAAATAAGAAGAAAGTTTGGAGGAAAATCTCTGGGGGGATAAAGTAAAAGTGTTAAGTTCAGCCTAGTGGGAGTAGCTAAAAAAAGAAATTTAATTGGCTAGTTTCTTACTAGAGAAAACTTAAAAATACCTATAAAAAAGCGACAGATCTCCTTCAGCTTCTCGGTGGGCAAATAGGGAAACCTTTTCTGTAAGTTTTTTGTAAAAGTATTAATAAGGCAAACGATTTTTCTTCGAATGAAATAAATAATGCCAAGAGTAGTGGGAGAGGTTATTCCCCAGACATAGAGTAGTATGCCAAAGAGAGAGTTTGATTTGGGATACAGAGCTGCAAAGTATACAGAAGGGAAGGAATACTTTTTGGCATGAAAGAGTAATTCAAGCTTTTTCGAAGCTGCTATGCCTGGATATGATGAGTTGAGACAATTAAGGTTATTCTTAAAATTAACGCCCACAAGGTTAAATGACCCTTTTTTCTACAAAATTTGGTTACTCAAAAATAAATAATAAATATTGATACACTTTTTTCGCGACAGTAACATGATTGTTTTAGGTCCCTCATTGGTTTCGTTTTTTTTTATATATTTCGTTTTTGTTGGTTGATTCAGTGAATGTATTTGTATATGTGAAAATATGATTTTATAATATTAAGGTTTTTTTTAAGTTGATTTATTTTTTTTTTAATTACCTTGAGTGAAGACTTCCAACTTTAAAAAAAATTTGAATGAATTAGTTATAGAAGAGAAACGATGGATAAATACATATTTTTAAAACGATAAATTAAAAATTGCTAAAATTTTTCTGTATACAAAATTTTGGAAAAATAAAATTTTTTAACAATATGTAGGTCTAACATTTGTCGTCATATAATTTTTTTCTTCGCTTTATTTTTAAAGGTAAGAACGATTAATATATATATATATATATATATATATATATATATATATATATATATATATATATATATATATATATATATATATATATATATATATATATATATATATATATATAAATAATATGGGGATCGAAAGTAAATATGAATATCGATTTATCAAATGATCTATATATAAGTATTTATATTGATATATATATGAAATTTATGATATATATATATATATATATATATATATATATATTTTTTTTTTAAAAAAAAAAAAATTTTTTAAAGGGCCCAAAACCGAAGAGTACAAATCGGAAATAGGCAAAGGCGCATTTGGGTGCCTAAAACATCCCCTTTGGAAAAAATTTTCCCCCGAGATACCCGGGAAAAAACGAAATTTGATTTCGTTTTTTTTTTTTCTGACGTTATTTAAAGATAGGGAAAAACAAAAGACACTTTGTCATGGCCCTTTTAAGTTAAAAAATTGAGAGATTTTTCGGACGACGTTTGTTTTCGTTAAACCATCATCCTTTTTTTAAAAACGACACTCAATTGTTATTGATTTTTTGAAGCAGTTATAATCCCCATTACAATGATGTATAACACTTAATATTTTTCTGTTAAATAAACATATTTTCCATAAGAGACAATGAGTTGGACAAGGAACGCACATCATTTTTTATAGGGGCGTTCCATATTTGTTTATAAATATTAAGTGTTATACATTTTTGTAATTGGGTAATAAGGGGTTCAAAAAAATTAAATAAAAAACCCAGGTCCGTTTAAAAAAAAAATAAAATTGATGATGGTTTAACGAAAACGAAACGTCGTACGGAAAATCTCTCAACGCTGTTTTGTAGAGCTTAAAAAGTGGCCATAAAAAAGTGTCTTTTGTTTTTCCATATCTCTTTAAATAACGTCAGAAAAAAATAAAAGCCAAATCGGCAAATTTCGGTTTTTCTCAGATATCTCCGGAAGTACTCGGAATTTTGCAACTTTCTAAAGTGGACATGGTTAGTTACGCAAATACACAACTTTGCCATAATTTAACCGACTTCGTATCTTTTGCGGTTTCCGAGATCCCCATGCATGCACTCCAATCTGTGGCACCCTGTATATATATATATATATATATATATATATATATATATATATATATATATATATATATATATATATATATATAATATACATAATTATCATCAATGTCTATAAAAAATGTCGTTTATTATTCCCTTATATTTCGTATTCCAAAAATAGACAACACTTAAATTAACCATAAAACCGTTCATTTTAATCTATGTAATTATTTGTCAGTCCAGTGATTAATCCAACATTTTGACTAATGTAATCATTTGCCATGTCTAATCACACATCGAAATAAAAATGCTAAAAACTTCGAAAATTACAACGATTTAATCCGTTAATAAATTACAGAAAATTGCATGTTTAGATTTCAATTCAATTATATACATTTTGACATTCACGCAACGCAAAGGAGAAGTTTAACCAAGAAATATTATTTGTGTTTGAATATTTTTAACCGATTAAAAAAAATTAATAATTTGACACGTAGGTATATAATATTATTAAAATTGCAAAATATTTTATTTCTTACTGTACCTTTTTATACTACTCGTACATTACGTTGTCAGTTTTAGTCCGGGAAATAATACATTACATCACAACGCCGGTAAAGTAGCTTTACTGCCTGAAACTGAAATTTTTTTAGGGGGTGCTCTAATTTTAAGGGTTTTTTTTAGGGATTTTTATAACTTTAAATATATTTTTTTTAATGTTAAATTAGGCACAATAAAGGTGTAATAGTATAGGACCTGGGATAATCCAATCTAGCCAATCATATTCATTTTTGGGAGACCCTGTATAAATAAAACTTACTGTCAAAGATAATAGACAAAAAAATTCACGGTTTGTACAAAATCTAAGTACAAGGTAGAAAAACAAAAACTTAGTCAAAATCACACACTACCAAACTAACCACAACAAACTTAACAAAATACATAAACGTAAAGATAAAAGCTCCGACATCCGACACTGAATGTTTCAATATTCGATATTTAAAAAAAATATATTTAATTATTTATTTTATAAATAATGATTTTTTTTAGGGAGAATTCTTAGTAATCGTGGGGATTTTGAGGGTTTTTGATTGGGCCTTAAATGGGGAATAAATTTTTGAGAGTTGGCAACACTGTATTGGCTACCAAAGATATTGAAGCTTGGCTTTGACAGTGAAGGACTTGCACAAACGTTTCCCCACCCTGGATAAATTTGGCCGTCGCTTCAGAACTTAAAAAAAAAATCCGCATCTATTTTATCTTCCAAAATGGGGCAGTCAGTTGCGAGTTTTCATGGATAGCTCATCGAACGAAGATATTTTTGTATTTAAAATAGTTGCTACTATGGAGGAGGAAGAAAAGGAAAAGAAAAGGAGAGTTTGGGTCCATGAAATTAATGGAAAAATAAATGCGTGTGGAGAATTCCATCACTTATTTTCCGATTTGAGAAAAGATGCACAAAAATTTGTCAAATACTTTCGCATGTCGGAAGGAAAGTTTTTATATGTTTTAATTTTAAAAGATAGCATATTAAATTCTCTTTTCAAAAATATAACAATCTGTGAATTGTATTAGTTTTCCATGTCATTTTATTATACTTTATTACTTTAAACCACAGTAGGCTGTGAAACAAAAGCTAATATCCTGGACACGAAACTATGTTGACATTGTAAGGACATATTCCGAAGACTGGAACATAACTTAAAAATATACGAAGCCGAGATCAAAAACAAGAACAATGGAGAAATAAACGAGGTATTTGCAGATATAAAACCATTACGCATCATGAACGCCTTAAAATCCATTTAAAAAAGATATCAAGAGTGCATTAAAAACAACGAAGGGGCTTTCAAACATTTGCGATGATATTTGTTTCCTTAATCAAAATATTTTATTTCGTTTTAATGTTTTTCTAATTTACTTTCTTGTATCAACCATTTATTTCACTATTTGTATGTTAAAATATATTGTATAATGCCTGACGTCAATAGCATCTTGTGTATATTTGGTATAAATCCTATTTTTTAGATAAAATAATTGAAAATCCCAGATTCGGGCTTGCTAAATGTCATATTTTTTTTATCTTGGGACAGTCCACGAAGGCTGATGCCTAATTACTAACGTACCGTGGGTGTCTTAAGTGTGGTAAGAGGGAGTTTGTTCACACGGGACTTAAATATTTGGAGATGGGGAGGAGAAGGAAAAACTTCTGCGGGCAGCAGGTTCCATAGTCCTGATACTCTAGGGATAAACGAACGAAGAAAGCGGGAAGTTCGGGGCCTCTCTAACTGAACTATAAAAGGATGCATAAAGGTTGCACTACGTGTTGCTCTGTTGGGAGCTGCCAGAAAAGGAATTATACTGGCCAATTCCCCGAGCAAAAGCCGTGAAAATACCTATAGAAGAGCGACAGATCCACTACAGCTCGACGGTGGGCAAGAAGAGAAAGCCTTTCTGTTAGCGCTGGATCATTAATAAGACGAACGGCTCTTCTTTGAATGGAGTCCAGAATGCTAAGTGTTGTAGGGGACGCCATTTCCCATACATGAGAACAATATTCTAAAGAGGGTCTGATTTGGGATACATACGGAGTGTACAGATTGGAAGAAGAGAAATATTTTCTGGCTCGGAAGAGGAATCCAAGCTTTTTTGAAGCTGCCAAGGCTATGGATGAAATGTGTTTGTGCCAGTTAAGGTTATTCTCAAAAGGAACGCCGACAAGATTAAACGACCCTTTGTTTTGTAGAACTTGGCCGCTCATATGTAACAGTCACAGTCATGTTCCCGACAGCGAACATGACTGTGTTTTTGAGGCATTAAACTAAACAAGATTTTTGGCGCCCCAATCCAAGATAGGTTTGAGGTCTTGTGAAAGAGATATCTGCATTGACCTGCGCTTTTTTTCCAAATCAGAATTACATGATGGCTTAAGAAATTGAATACTAGAGTGAAGGGTACTATCGTTAGCCAAACTATGAATGGGATTGATTGTGAAAGAGGGAAGATCGTTAATGTGTAAAAGAAACAGCGTGGGTGCCAGCACTGAGTCCTGGGGCACCCCAGCATCCATTTGGTAGAAGCTGAAGGAAGGACCGTCTACACTAACTGATAGAAAGGAAACTGGAAAGCCAAGAACAAAGCTTAAGTGGAAGACCGTAAGAAGGAAGTTTGTTAAGAAGCCCATCATACCAGATCTGATCGAAAGCTTTGGATATGTGAAGAGCAACGATCTGGGATTCACCAAGAAACTCAAGAGACTTGTTCCAGCTGTGTGAGACAAAGGAAAGAAGATCAGCTGTGGATCTACTGTGACGAAATCCATATTGTCTATCATGTAAGATCTTATGTTTTTCCAGATACTTTAAAATTTGAGAATTAATGAATTTTTCCAATACTTTGCAAACAACTGAACGAAGAGATATAGGTCCATAGTTAGAAGGGAGATTTTGGGTCCTTTTTGGGGGACAGGCTGCACACGTGCAGCTTTCCAACTCTCCGGGAAAATGCCTGTGTCGTAAGAGATTCGAAAGAGGCGAGTTAGGGTGGATGCAAGCTTGGGAGCACATTTTTTTAAGACGATTGCTGGTATGCCATCCAGCCCAGGCGATTTTTTAGTATTAAGAGAAGAAAGAATACGCTTGATCTGTTTGACTTTAAAAATGATAACGGACATTTTATGAGAAACAGGGACAACTGTTGGAAGAGGAAGATTAATAGGCGGATCAATCGTAGAATTGACAGGAAATTGTTTGGCAAATAGTTCGGCTTTTCCTTTGGAGGTAGAGACAATTCCATCTTCAGAGATTAGGGGTGGAAAAGAATTTGTGCAAAAGTATTGACTAATATTTTTGGCAAAGGACCAGAAAGCTTTACTGCCATTAAAACAAGAGAGAACTTTTTCTTTTATCCTATTGTTAAAACGTTCTTTTGCTTCTGAGATGGTCTGATAATATTGATTTTTTGCTTCGATGCTTGCCTGTCGATTTTCGGGACTGGGGTTTTGAAAAAACTTTTTGTGGGCTTGAATTTTTAAAAATGCTCCTTTTAAGTCACAAATTTTTTTAACTATTTTGATGCATGCTATTTAATAGCAGATAGAACACAACACGGAACAATTAAAATAGCTAATTAAATTACTAAACGCTCTATAGGTAGTAGTTAAATTATTTCTCCCTACAGCAATAACACATGTAAGGATTTATAACAAAAAAAATCGTGAGGATTACTCCATTGTTTATAGTTTATACCATTAAATTACGCCGATGGTAATAAAATTTTAACGCCGTGACGTCATAGATAAACCTTACGATGCCTTAAGGAACATATACGTACGTAAATACTTATTTTAAAATTAAAATAAAACAATTATTATAATTATTTTAATTATTCGTATATAATGAGTGTCAAAAAAAGTAAAATTCTGTCTTAAAATTTATTTTATTAGTTTTATGCTTATACAGTGTGTCCCAAATTGGTGGGGAATGTATGGGGATCTTGGAAACCGCGATAGATAGAAAATCGGTTAAATGGAGAAAGTTTTGGACAATTATGTTAGTAAGATAATCTCGTTTACTACATGGTTTTATCTATTCAGGATTTTGAGATATTTTGAAAAAACCTGAAACATGAATTTTCGAAAATCGGCCATACTTTTTTTATAAGTGAAAATTTTTAAAATCTGTAAAAACTCTTTTAAAGCAACTCTCTTTGTAGAATATGACCGTGTAGTCAATTTTTATTTTCCAAGTTTCGGGTTTTTAGAATCATCATCAACTATATTTTGTCATATGGCCGCCATATTGGATTTTTACGCAGCCAAATAGTGCTTTTTATTCTGATTTCAACAATGTATAACATGTTATAATTTAAGAGTTTATAACCTCATTTATTCCAAGAAACAAATATTTTTTTAGTTATATTAGTAATTGTCAAAATAGATAAGCTAAATAGATATTTTACAGAAGTGTGTTTCGCGAACAAAACTATACCGTTAATACCGTGTTACAACAAAACTACACGTAACAAATTAACTGAAACAAGTAAAAACAAAAACAATGAAAAGTGGCTAAACTAATATTCCTACTAAAATGGAGACATAAAATAACGACCTAAAATTCAGAAAGGGACAACTTTCTTTCAACATATTTACGATATTTTTTTAGTCTTAACTACCCTATGAATGGTTAACTTAGGTATGTGGAATTCTTTATCAACATCCCTGGCTAAAGTTGGATTTTTTAAAAATTTTGGTTAACTGCAACATCTCGTTGTCGATTTTCTTCAACGTACTTCTTAGGTCGTGGTTTTTTAAAAACTTCCGAATTCAAGCAAATTTGTAACCAATTTTCAAAAGTATGTTAGTTTAGGATGCTGCTTTTTAGGAAAATTGTCGAAATACGTTTGCGCAGCCATATTAACATTTCTATTGCTTTGGAAATAAAGTTGAAAAATATCAAGTTTTTCTTAAAATAATTAACCATTTTACAGAGTTGAAAAAATTGTAATAACGTACCCGAGCTAACTTGATAATGACGCTAAATGATATTCGCCGGAATCAAGGCCAACTAAAAAAATATTTATTAAAAATTGACTACCCGGTCATATTCTACAAAAAGAGATGCTTTAAAGAAGTTTTTACAGATTTAAGAATTTTTTACTTATAAGAAAAATATGGTCGATTTTCGAAAATGCTTGTTTCGGGTTTTTTCAAAATTTCTCAAAAACCTGAATAGATAAAACCATGTAGTAAACGGGATTAGCTTACTAACATCATTGTCAAAAACTTTCTCCATTTAACCGATTTTCTATTTATCGTGGTTTCCAAGATCCCCATACATTCCCCACCAATTTGGTACACACTGTATTTGTAGCAGACAATAGCTTATAAGTGTGATGATTAATAAGAGAATTACGATTTTTTACCAGCAAGATTTTTTTTCAAATTCGGAAACAAATAGAAATCCGATGGAGATAAATCGGGTAAAATTTTAACCTTTTCATTTAAGATTTTACGTGTTGTTTTATCCCCTCCTAAAGCGTTGCAGGAATAAAGATGACAATAAAATAACTAAATCTTCCCCTCAAAAATGACAGGTTATGTTTCAATAAAAATTAAACATAAACTAACATTTCTTTTTTGTAATTTTTTACACACCTTCCCAATATGTTTTTTAAAAAAATTGATACCAAATAAAATAATAAAAAATTGAAATTAAATATAAAACGAAGGAAAATCTGTGGAAAATCTTTAAAACCGTTCAAAGTTACGGCACAGTTGATAAGTTTAGAAACTTCGTCAATTGAAACAAAGTGGGTTAGGTGGCTCTTTCGTTTAAGTTTTATCTTCTCGGAAACGTAATTAAATATAAATCCCATAAACTTGATGTGTAAAAGTCTTGATAAAACTTTTGAAATTTGTGCCCAATTGTTATTTTGTGTCGTTGTTTTTTCCATTAAAAAAAAGTTATTTTAAACTTCCTAAATTGTTAAATTATTATTATAGTAATTTTTATTATGGTGAAGTAAGCTTTTTTATAGGTATTTTAAAAGTTGTTGTTCCAATGAGTTTGTTATTATTCTTTCTTTACCAGCTCCTAATAGAGCACTACGAAGTGCCGTATTTTCGCGATTCTTGATTAATTTCTGGAAACAATTTAAAAATTAGAATTTATTGAGGTAGTTTTAAATAGGCATGCTATTTTTATCCCTATTTTGCGATTCTTGATTAATTCTGGAAACAATTTAAAAATAGATTTTTAGATTTTGAAATTTTGGGTTAAAATAAATAAAATAAATGAGATTATATAAAACAAAAATATAAATAAATTTTTATTTTTTTTTTCTATTGTGGAATGAAATTTTTGGTTATATCTCGCTTATAAGTCATCCTATCAAAAATGTTTATGTTACTTTTTATATTGACAATTTAAAAAGCTGTATTTTTTGTTTTATAAAATGTTTTGTATATTTTATAGCTTTTAAGATCATAACGATTTTTTTATTTAACTTTAAAACGTCAATGTCTTAAAAACTAAAGGAGATACAAAAATTTTGTTAAACAAAAAATACAGCTTTTTAAATTGTTTATATAAAAATTTATATAAATATTTTCGATAAGATTAAAAATAAAGGAGATCTAAAAAAAAATATTGAATTGATGAGTTAATTCTGAAGTAAAACGATTTTAATTTTTTTTTAAAGTGAAAACCATGCGTCGGACAAAGAAAAACCAGAAAATTAGATTTTGTCAAAAAAAATGAAAATTGTAAAAGTTATTTTTATTTTAAAAGAAAGCAGTGGCCTAGTATTTTCTTCCAAAAATATTCAATGCAAAACCCGTACTGACGTCACTGGTGGAGAAAATAAAAAATTTTGTACATCAGAAAATGCACCTTAATGCATAGAACACATGTACCAAATTTCATAAAAATGTCTACATTATTATCTCAGTTATTATTAAAAGATATATATATATATATATATATATATATATATATATATATATATATATATATATATATATATATATATATATATATATATATATATATATATATATATATATATATATATATATATATATATTATATCATATATAATTATATATATATATATATATATACTGATTAAGATATCCTAATTATGTTAGATTATTAGATTTAGATCTATAATACATGCCGATTCGTTATTGTAAATTTCTGAGGACTTCCGGAGATATCCGGAAAAAACGGAAATTTGCTGATTTTGCCTTTATTTTTTTCTGACGTCATTTAAAGAGATATGGAAAAACAAAAGACACTTTCTCATGGCCACTTCTTAAGCTCTACAAAACAGCGTTGAGGGATTTTCCGTACGACGTTTCGTTTTCGTTAGACTATCATCAACTTTATTTTTTTAAATACGGACCTGGGTTTTTTATTTAATTTTTTTAAACCTCTTATTATCCCAATTACAAAAATGTATAACACTTAATATTTATTAACAAATATGGAGCGCTCCTATAAGAAATGATGTGCGTTCCTTGTCTTACTCATTGTCTCTTATGGAAAATATGTTTATTTAACAGAAAAATATTAGGTGTTATACATCATTGTAATTGGGATTATAACTGCTTCAAAAAAATGCAATAAACAATTGAGCGCCGCATTTAAAAAAATTTAGTTGATGATGGTTTAACGAAAACGAAACGTCGTACGGAAAATCTCTCAACGCTGTTTTGTAGAGCTTAAAAAGTGGCCATAAGAAAGTGTCTTTTGTTTTTCCATATCTCTTTAAATAACGTCAGAAAAAAATTAAAACAAAATCGGAAAAATTCGGTTTTTTCCGGATATCTCCGGAAGTACTCGGAATTTTACAACTTTCTAATCGGCATGTTGTTAAGCACCTAAATGCGCAACTTTGCCATAAATTAACCAACTTCGTATCTCTTACGGTTTCCGAGATCCCCATGCATGCACTCGAATCTGTGGCACCCTGTATATATATATATATATATATATATATATATATATATATATATATATATATATATATATATATATATATATATATATATATATATATATATATATATATTTTTTAATTTTATCACCCTTTATCTTAAACGTTAAGATTTTTAGAACACATGTTCATAGGAAGCCAAGTGCACCCTTAATCCTTTCCATACAAAGTAAATTCTAAAAATAATTAATTTGTGTAATTAATTTCCCAATTAATTACATAGCAAATAAAGTTCTGAATGGACACACTTTTCGATTCCATTGTCGGTAAATGGTCTAAAGATACTTAGCAACCCCAATCAATGTTTTCTTCCTGGAAAGTTATAAGACTTGCATTTAATCACTCCTGGAATTTACAACTCTAACAATGTAAGTTTCAAGTACCGAAGTTTATGAACTCTACGAAATTGTGTGCAAGGCTGTGTTAATCATAAAATCTATTTGTTTGCTGGAAGATCTGGGGACAATAACGTATACTTATAAAGAGCATACCACCAGAAATTACCACAATTTTGTACGGGCAGATAATTTCTAATTAATTTAAGTAAGGGCTTTAGCAAAAGAAACCTTCGCGCGTACAATCTCGAAGCAGTGGCTGCAGATTGACGACACTCTCTATAAACGAGCAACATATCCATGAATTTATTTTTTTTGTATTGTGCCATTTTCGCGATTTAACCAAGTAACTACATATGATTTAAAATAAACCCCTAACCTCGTCCGGTAAAAGCAAAGCGACAAATTTATAATGCGTAATTAACAAGGCAAAAAACAAATGTAAATAAGAAATAAACTATTATTTAGCTTTGTTATTTTTGGGTTTTAAAAAGATATATTTAAAAAAGTTGTTTATTATAAGGTCTATGCACAGTTAAAAAAAATCTTTGAAGGTATTTTCTTGAGAGATTTTTATCTGTTTTAAACATCACTATTACGTCATCTTTCTGAGTTTCACTGCAATATTGTAGCCTTTCATTTATAACAGTCAAACACAAATTTACGAAATCACCGCTAAACGATTAAAATTTTAAAGGTTATGTTTACTATTTGCTCCTACTTGCCACTAAAAAACGCTCTTTTTGAGTGTTTTACTACAATAAATAAAAATATATTAATATTTATTAGCATGTTTTCAAGATATTAAAAAATAAGAACAATATTTTTTAAGATTTTGGATGTCAGATATCTGTCATAAATTTTAGAACCGTTTGTTTGGAACACCCTGTACATTTTAATATCTAAATAAGGTCATGTGTTCTGTAGTGTTTTAAATGCAATCAACGGGATCAAACTTTATATAGCGCCAACAATTTTCATATGATGCTGTGTGGAAAAGAAAAAAAACTTGTATAAAGAAAATTAACGAAACCCATATAAAATAGTTTGTTGATTCTGTCAAGGCGTTCTTAAGCATTCACTATCCCTTAAGTTTCAAATGTTTCTTACACCAGCTGAAATTCGTCTCTTAACTTTTAAGTTTGGGATTTTCTGTACCTTAATGATCCTTTAAGTAATTTAACGTTGGAAAATTCATTTGACAAATATTTTGTTTTATTTTTCGTTTGTAGTTTCGGGATTTTTAGACCAAACCAACACAGCTCAGCTTAGTGGAGCAAATCGAAGATGAGCTTGAAATTAAACATGACAAGTTTGTATTATATAATCTTAAATATTTACCTGTAAATAAGGAATATTAACATTTTTTCCATATTTTTTTTTAAATCATGTGTTTATATCTTCTAATTACGGACAATAGTTTTGTTCCTGTTTTATGGCCGTAAAGTAAGGTGCCCTTGATTTTGCTTTTCCATTTTGTTTCAAATTTTACAACAAAAAGTCACTGAAAATTTATTGTAATGTCCACAAAATAAAAAAAAAGATATTAAAAATTTTAACATCATGCCTTTACACGACAATTTTTGAAAAAAATGTTAAAGATTCATTATTTACAAAAATTAAAGTAAGAATACCACTATCCTTATATTCTCACACAAGTTAGAAAAGAAGAGATCTAATATTAATTTATTCTGAGCATTGTAAAGGCCAATAACCAAAAAGGAGGAAGAAGCGGCGTTGCCGCCTTTCTAAGTACTCTTAGTTAAATTTTAATAATGAGGAAAGCGAAAAAATTCTAAGTTGCCCTTAATTTTAAAAGCTTCTTAGTAAAGATCTACTTAAGATAATTTTGATACAACCGGCCATTGAACACACTTTTTTAAGTAAATGTTTTAAAAAAATATACAGGGTGCCACAGATTCGAGTGCATGCATGGGGATCTCGGAAACCGTAAGAGATACGAAGTCGGTTAAATTATGCCAAAGTTGCGCATTTAGGTGCCTAATAACATGCCGAGTAGAAAGTTGTAATTCGAGTACCCGGAGATATCCGAAAAAACCGAAATTTGCTGATTTGTTTTAATTTTTTCTGACGTTATTTAAAGAGATATGGAAAACAAAGACACTTTCTCATGGCCACTTTTTAGTATACAAACAGCGTTAGAGATTTTCCGTACGACGTTTTGTTTTCGTTACCATCATCAACTTTATTTTTTAAATGCGGCACTCAATTGTTTATTGCATTTTTTGAAGCAGTTAAAATCCCAATTACAATGATGTATAACACTTAAATATTTTCTGTTAAATAAACATATTTTCCATAAGAGACAATGAGTAAGACAAGGAACGCACATCTTTCTATAGGGGCGTTCCATATTTGTTAATAAATATTAAGTGTTATACATTTTTGTAATTGGGATTATAAGAGGTTCAAAAAAATTAAATAAAAAACCCAGGTCCGTATTTAAAAAAATAAAGTTGATGATGGTCTAACGAAAACGAAACGTCGTACAGAAAATCTCTCAACGCTGTTTTGTAAAGCTTAAAAAGTGGCCATGAGAAAGTGTCTTTTGTTTTTTCATTTCTCTTTAAATAACGTCAGAAAAAAATATAAAAAAAATCAGCAAATTTCGGTTTTTTCCGGATATCTCCGGAAGTACTCGGAATTTTACAACTTTCTAATAGGCATGTTATTAGGCACCTAAATGCGCAACTTTGCCATAATTTGACCGACTTCGTATCTCTTAAGGTTTCCGAGATCCCCATGCATGCACTCGAATCTGTGGCACCCTGTATACATTTTAATTGAAGGTCAAAACAATAGACTAATAATAATTTATCGCTTCTTCATCGGACTTGTTCTAAAACAGCGTGGAGATTCAAAACTCGGCCAAACTGTACATTAACTCGCGCGCAAGAAAAAATTAATTACAGTAGTTCGAGGTGTCTGAACTTCAATTTCCGTCAAACACAATAGCGAATGCAAAAAGTCATTATTAGGATTGGACGATGCGATGGACGAATTCCTGCAGTACGGCTGACTGGCTGCAGCATCAGTTTTTTCCTGCAGTAATAAAATTCCTGTGTAATTACGGTGCGTCCAGTCGCTTCTGCTTCACATTCCGACGGTTCAATGTTCGTGGGACGCGAGACGGAGACGGTCAACGATTATTTCTTCGGATATGTCGATGATCATCCATTAGGTTTTATTATTAGGTTTTTAAATGGGAATTATTTGGAAAATTACTTACATTGGCATTTTACTATAATAGAGAGAAAAATTAAGAAAATAGCAAAATAATTTATATTTAGGGTACTTTTTTTTGAGTCCCAACACAAAATTTTATTGGGGATGTGTCAAAAAAAATCCCTGAAAGTTTGAGCTCTTAATATTAATATTAGGTGCTCAACCAAGGCGTACAATGATTTCCGGTTTAAAATACACGCAAACTTTGATTATTTTTCACTATCTCTATCTCAGTCGCATTTAAAGCTATCATATTGGTCCTAGGTGGGATATACTCAGGATTAAATGCTTTAAAAAAGTACCTATCTGCTTTAATGAGCACCTGTACGATTGTACGGGTCAGTAAATCAGATTTTTATTGAATTTTGCCATTTTTTTCAAATTATTTCATAAATGGCTAAATTTATGAAACATGTAGAAAATTTAATTTTCTACAAAAAAAGTCCTTTATGTTTTACCTATCTATTATTGATCTATAATACCTTAGAAACGGAATATGTTATGATAGCAATAATACCTGCTATCACACCTAGGGCATTATAAGCGGGCATTATGATAATGCCCGCTTATAATTCCCTAATGCGCTAATATGGAAATTTTATTGCTTATCCAATTTTATTTCTCTCACAATAAAGATCAAGTTTATACAAAAAATAATTTTTTCTTTAAACAATACTAAAAATTAAACTTTATTTCCAAAATAAAAATTACAATTTTGAAATGTCCCGGAAAATGTAGCTGATCCCACAATAGAATGGTCGATGGTATTGCGAAATGTCTATATTTTCATAGACCATCAACGTAGACCTTAGGGTGGAATACTTGGTCCAGAGAGTTCGGACTGTATTTTTCCGACTAAAAATAATAAAGTTTGTTAAACATATGTATTAAAATAAAATCAATAACTTACCAGTTCCTGGAAATATCCATTAAAACTTTTCGGTTATTTGAAGAATTGCGTTCGCATCTTTCAAATAAAATATGCCATACTCCCGATCATACTGTTGCCTTGTTTAACTGGCAAGATTTTGATTTTTAATGGCCTTTTCTCTTATATTTTGTGAATTTCTTCCATTTTGGAAATCGTTAAATAAAAATTTGCCAACTGACTAACGACAGAAATGTGGGCCATTTTACAACTGCCTTTTTAAACAAAGTTTGCCGAAAAAATTCCAATTTAATGGAAAATTTTTAAAGTAATAATCAAGGTTTTAAATTTTTAAAATATTGTTCTTCCAAATTTAAAAATCAAGGAATTCTATTACAAAAAATATATGAAAAGGTATTAGTGAAATGTCTATATTTCATAGACCATCAACGAGACCTTAGTGGAATACTTGGTCCAAGAGAGTTCGATTATTTTCCGACTAAAAATAATAAAGTTTGTTAAACATATGTATTAAAATAAAATCAATAACTTACCAGTTCCTGGAAATATGCCATTAAAACGTTTTCGGTTATTTGAAGAATTGCGTTCGCATCTTTCCAAATACCAAATATGCCATACTCCCGATCATACTGTTGCCTTGATTTAACTGGCAAAAGATTTTCGGTCTTTTATGGCCTTTTCTCTTATATTTTGTGGAATTTCTTCCATTTTGAGCAAATCGTTAAATAAAAAATGCCAACTGACTAACTGACAGAAACATCAAAGTCAAACTTAACACCAGTCATTATCTACTTACGTATACAGGTACAGGTGCAACTTATTTTTTATATTGCGAATAAATAATGTAATTAGTCATTGAAAAACTCTTTTTTGGGTAAAACATAAAGCATTGTATGCACCACGGGCTTTACTGGACTATAATGCCCATCAGGTCGAAATCTAGCCCTCGGGCCAGAGGCCCTCGGGCTATTTCGACCTTCAGGGCATTATAGTCCCAGTAACGCCCTTGATACATAAATAGCTATTAAAGCAAATCTTTAATATTGATATTTTTCGAGATATAGAGGAATTACTTTTAGTCTAATATCAAGGTTTATTAAAAATTTAAATTTATTTTTCTAAATTATTTCATTTTATCAAAAAGTCATTGCTCTATATCTCGAGAAATATCCATAATAGCGATTTGCTTCAGAAATTATTTTTTGTAGAAAATTAAATTTTCTACAGGTTTGTCATTTAAATTTTTTTTATAAATTCAGCCATTTATGAAATAACTTTAAAAAAATGGCAAGATTCGATAAAAATCTGATTTAGTGACCCGTACAATCGTACAGGTCACAAAACAGCACCGGCGCAAAACATTAACTTTAGATATTCTAAGCGATAATAATAATAAAATATTTTTTCGATGATATAAATCACTAATTTGTTTTATTGAGTGAAAAAAATTTGGTCAACACCGTAAAAAACAATAATTTATTTTTTTCTTTAACTTTAATTGTAGATAACTTTTGAAAAAGTAACTTTATGTAAAAACGTTAAAAGACCTTTTTGTAGAGCATTTAATTCTCTTGATGAGTCTATATTGTTTTTTTTATATATTCATTTTTTGGTTAGTTACAAAATTCCAAAATAAAAAAGTTAAATAAAAAAAAATATCAATGTTTAAAGCTTGATTACTTGAAAACTGCCAGTCTCACAAAAACTTTTAATGAGCCTTTTTTTGTAGAAAATTTAATTTTTTATAAATATATGTGCAAATATTTTTTTTACCTACTTTGTATTTTGGAGGCTCAATCATCTCTATAGTTGGTCTTTTATGGTTTATATATATATATATATATATATATATATATATATATATATATATATATATATATATATATATATATATATATATATATATATATATATATATATTATTTATAATAGTTAAAGATCGAATATAACACCTGAAAACCCACAACACAAAGCTTTTGACATTTATTTACTTGCAAGTGACGTCACCAAAGTTGTAACCAATCACAGAGCGTTCCAGTCGCTAAATTAATTTCAAAAATCTTTGAATTTTTATATGTATATTTTGCAATAATTATGCGATTTTTACTTTATATTATAGAGAAATATGCTTCTTCATACTATTATCTGATATAATGACCACAATTTAAAGCTTATTTTCAATGATGGCAAATAGCCTATTGTGGGTTTTACTAGCCATTATGGTTTAAAGATATGATACGAGCAAAACTTTGTAATAGTTAGCACGAACAAAAATTTTTATTTAAGCTTTTTTTAGCCACCAATAATTTTTAAGCTTTATTAGCTTATAAAAAAAGATATAGTAATTTCCAACGTCCAGATTATTATTTTCCAGAAGCACAAAAGAGCACATTCGCTTTGACCTGGCTACTTTTTACTTATTAAAAATTAAAAATTAATGAAGCGAAAAGAAAAATGAGAAAATTCTGAAATAGAGACTTTAATATTTCCCAAGCGTGCGGTTTTCCAGGATATTAAAGGTTAGATCTATAAAATATTAATTGAAAGGGGTAACAATCGGGGAATAAACGGTTTAAGGATGAAAAGGTCAGCAGTTTACGTAACATTCAATTAAGGTTATAATTTCATTACGGAAAAATGTTCCATTGCGTATTTTTGCATTAAACAAATTTGTAATAAATTGTAAAAAATATCTTTTTCTAATCTTGACATAAAAAGTGACAATTTTCAAAACTGACCGGCGTATTAAAATGTTTTACCTTTCAACACTAGTTGCAAAAAGTCCATTGCATTACCAGTTGCACAATAGTTATTTACATTACAAGATGCGAAAGTTTACTTTTTGGTGGTTTTTAAATGGCCGAGGCGAAGCCGAGGCTATTTAAAACCTCCGAATACTTGAAAGGCCTTTCGCATCGTGTAATGTATTATATTTTTTCTGCTACTGTTCTATGTATCGCATAATTTAATAATCATGAACATCATGTTTTAATAGAAATATCAGAGATTTTGAAATTTTACCTGTTAAAAATTAATCCATAGCAACACATTTATTGTTGACATTGTCTGTCATCAGCACTTGTCAGATTTTAAATTATTGTTAATTTAGTATAAATCCATTCCCATTTTAAAATGTTAAATGAATATGAAAATGGCATCCAAAAGGCAGCTGACCTTGCGTGTGCCTCACTTCTGCCAGACAAATCTAAAGAGAGGTACCATCAAACATATAAATCGTTTTCTGAATGGCTTGCTACAAAAATGTGGGCGGATTGACGAGAATGTGGTGTTGGCGTATTTTCAAGAAAAATCCGAGTTTTTATCACCACCAACCCTCTGGTCTATATATTTCATGCTCAAGTTAACAATTTCCGTAAACAAAAATCAAGATATTTTGGAGTTCAAGAAACTAGTTGCTTTTATTAAAAGGAAAAACGATGGTTATGAGGCAAAAAAGTCAAAAATTTTTAAAAAAGAAGAAATCATAAAGTTTTTACTTAACGCGCCTGATCAAAGTTACTTAGCAATGAAAGTAATAGCCATTATGGGAGTGGCTGGGGCATGCCGGACAGACGAAATATGCAGAATGAAGCTAAGTGATGTAGAAATAAGAAATGACGTGGCTATAGTAAAAATAGTGGAGTCTAAAAATAAAGTTAAAAGAACTTTGTAAACCAACGATAAAGGCTCAGTTCCTTATGTCAGATTTCTACAGAAATATATTAAGCTGACACCAAGGAATGCTCTAGATGAGCGTTTATTGTATCGTTATGAAAGAGGTAAATGTGTTAATCAGGTAATTGGAAAGCACACTATTTCAAATGTACCTAAAGAAATTGCGAAGTTTTTGAAGCTTGAAGACATCAGTAGATACACTGGCCATTCTTTTAGAAGAACGTCAACTACGTTCCTTGCCAATGCTTCGGATGTCGATATTTTGGACTTAAAAGGCATGGAGGTTTGAAGTCTTCTTCTGTTGCGGAGGATATATTGCTGAATCCTATAGTAATAAGGTGGAAATTTCAAAGAAGATTTTACACGAAATTCCTACCAATATTTCCTCTAATGAAGTAACAGTGAAAAATATGAATATTAACGTAGTTAAAGGTGATAACGATACCCCAACAACAAATTTAAAAACTGTTAATTCAAGTATTATTCCTCCAATTTCTTTTGCTAATTGCTCAAATTGCACAATTACTTTTAATGTTAATACCTAACCTAGTTTTTTAAAATATTTTGTCATAAATTAGTTACTTTTTATAAATAAATCTAATATTTCCCACAAGCATATTTTCTTTTTTTCTCTCTTTTGTCCAGGCGCTGAAAATATTACTTTCGTAGCTGCAACTGCAGTACAAGGTTCTCTTTCGTTATCATTCGCGTTGCTAGGACCACAAAGTTTTCTTATTTATACAGTAGTAGAAAAAGAAAATATGAACAAATATATAATAAAAAATAATAATAATCTTACTTTGATTTCGGGTTTTCAGGGATCATACTCGACATTGCAATTTAAGCAACTTCTTCACATCACTAGAGAAATTCAAACTAGATTCCAACATTTTTTGGCAAATAATAATTTGTGAAAATTTCATAGTAAAATTAATTAAAGGCCAAATATCTCGAGAACTGATGGTAGCGATTCGACTGTTGAAACCTTTTTTGTAGAAAATTAAATTTTTAACAACTTGGCCTTTAATCTTTTTTGTGTAGCTCTTGTTATTTATGAGAAAATGAAAGAAATTTTATGAAAAAATTAGGTTTAGTGACCCGTCTGCCTCGCCGTGCGTATTTTTCGAAATAATTGACCGTTCCAGGACTTTTTACACACGGTGTGTATAATTTAAGTGTCAATTATACATAACTGACAGAAAAATGTGTCCATTACAAAAATATGTTGTTGTGTGTCCGTTTGGTGCTCTTCTAAATCAGCCCTACGTACTGCCTCGCCGGTATGGGTTGCGACTTTGCCGCAATGGACACTTTTGTAGAGCATTTAATTCTCATAACATAAAATGCTGCTGATTTATCGAAATGAGAAAAAAAGGATCAGTTTACGTGTATTTCCAACACGATGGGACCGAAAAATATTAATTTAACTTTTTTTATAGACAATTTAGAAAGCTGTTTTTTTGGTCCATAATTTTTTTTAAATTCTACTAGTTTTTGAGATATAAATAATTATTTTTAAAATTTAAAACGTCAATATCTCAAAAACTATGAAACCTACAAGAAATTTTATCTTGACTGACACACACACACATATACAGGGTGCCACAGATTCGAGTGCATGCATGGGATCTCGTAAACCGTAATAGATACGAAGTCGGTTAAATTATGGCAAAGTTGCGCATTTAGGTGCCTAACAACATGCCAAGTAGAAAGTTGTAAAATTCCGAGTAATTCCGGAGATATCGGAAAAACCGAAATTTGCTGATTTTGTTTTAATTTTTTTCTGACGTTATTTAAAGAGATATGGAAAAACAAAAGACATTTTCTCATGGCCACTTTTTAAGGTCTACAAAACAGCGTTAAGAGATTTTCCGTACGACGTTTCGTTTTCGTTAGACCATCATCAACTTTATTTTTTCAAATGCGGCACTTAATTGTTTATTGCATTTTTTTGAAGCAGTTAAAATCCCAATTACAATGATGTATAACACTTAATATTTTTCTGTTAAATAAACATAATTTTCATAAGAGACAATGAGTAAGACAAGGAACGCACATCATTTCTTATAGGGGCGTTCCATATTTGTTAATAAATATTAAGTGTTATACATTTTTGTAATTGGGATAATAAGAGGTTTAAAAAATTAAATAAAAAACCCAGGTCCGTATTTAAAAAATAAAGTTGATTAACGAAGAAACTCGATCTCTCCACCTTGTTTTTGTAGAGCTTAAAAAGTGGCCATAAAAGTGTCTTTTGTTTTTCATATCTCTTTAAATAACGTCGAAAAATAAAACGAAATCAGCAAATTTCGGTTTTTTCCGGATATCTCCGTAAGTACTCGGAATTTTACTAATCGGCATGTTGTTGGGCACCCTAAATGCGCAACTGCATTGTAACCGACTTCGTATCTCTTACGGTTTCGAGATCCCCGTACGCTGTGGCATTATATATATATATATATATATATATATATATATATATATATATATATATATATATATATATATATATATATATATATATATATATATATATATATATATATATATATATATATATATATATATATATATATATATATATATATATATTATTATATATTATATATATATATATATATATATATATATATATATATATATATATATATATATATATATATATATATATATATATATATATATATATATATATATCGCACCGTACTGCGAACATAGGAGGCTCGTGGATGATTTTGGATTGTCCCAATTCTAAAATACCAATAATAATTTTGTGGCTTGCATTTCAATTTCTGTCTCGTTTCCTCCGTGGCTCATTTTTGGTTGGGACTGGTGGGGAGTACGGTGATAAATTCGGAAGAGTTATCTGCCCAGTTTAGTTGTGTACTACGTTTTATTTTCATTAAATATCAGTGTTTATAGGCAAGTAGCAGGAGCTAGCTAACATCAACCGTCTTCGATCGGATGTCTTATCAGCCATAAATTTAAAATTAGTTGCTTACGAGACCGGTGGCTACGGTTTTAAAAACCAAACAGTTTTCTAATAAAATAAAAATTTTCTCAGATAAATAATGGAACGTAGAGATATTTAAAAAAAAATAAAAAAAGAAAAATCTTTCAAGTTATGGAAGATGCTCAAATAAATCACCTTTCTGAGCCAAACAACCAAGATTGTCATAAAATCGCCTTCTGACATTGCTAGAATGTTAAGGGTAATAATCCTAAAAGAATTCTCAATTTGTAATTGCAATTCTTGTATTTATCCCCTATTCTCCTGAAACCATAAATTTGTGATTTTACATGACCCCAGAGAAAAAAATCGTTGGGTGAGACCATGAAGAACAATGTCTCTTAAAAAATGTTCATTTTATTTTCCATTACAGTTTCACAAAATTGCATTCGTCTAAAATGATCATTAGGGAAAATTTCATGGTTTTCTTACTTTGTAGGATGGTATCCATTTTTTAAGCACTTTTTCCACTGATCGCTAATTAACCTGTTGTACAATTGTATTAATGAAATTGTAGGTTTTTCAATAACACTTCCCACCACTATAATTCCTTCATTTCCCTTTCGTTGTTTTCTTCTGGTGCACTATCATGTTTATGTTTTCTTGGAGTTAAACAACAAAATGTCAAATTTTAATGACTCGGTAAATAGTAAAAATTGTAGTTAAGCCTGGTTGGAAAAAAAAATTAATAAATAATTCCTAATTCCCCTATCAGGATTTCAGTGATACCATTTAATGATTTTAATTTTTCTTTCATTTTCGTGACCATTATTAATAATTATTATTTTATTTAAAAAAAAAACTTTTGGTCGCAAATAATCGACACCGTACAACTATAGCTGTAGAGCGTTCGATAGTAAAGAATTATTTCGGAATAAACGTATAAAAATTGACCCTTTTTTGGCGACGCGCGTCTTATAAATTATTGTTTCAAAAAATTATTGATCGTTTGACAATGCGTGCGCGTTTAAGGTACATCCAAAATCGTCCAGCATCGTCCTATGTTCGCAGTGCTCTGCGCGTTACTGTATATAAATATATACATATATAGTCACAACTTTGGGCAAACAAAAAAACCTTAATCCCTATTAGTGTTTTAAATGTACTTTACCTGAAAATGTGTACATATTTTTACATATAATTGGACATTGCACTTTAAAATAAAGCATTTATAATTTTTGGCGGTTTTTATTCTTCTCCAAAATTTCCTCCCATTACTTGACAGAAAAATGTGTCCATTACAAAAATATGTTGTTGGGTGTCCGTTCGGTGCTCTTCTAAATCAGCCCCATAATTGATAGTACTCGTAAATACTCAGTCAAAAACGTTGAAACAAAAATCAGTCACGCAGGGATTCCTGTAATGCCTCCCTGTCATGATTGATGCCGAGCTCCGGTTTATCAAAGGCTGAGAAGGGCAAACGTAATTAAGGGTTATTAATTAAGTTGACTGATACGAGTTAATAACTAGACCCATTATGGAGGTAGTGACCGGAACACATTAGGAACGTAGAAGATTTTTTTTCGATTATCTGTTCGGATTAATTGTTCGTGTAGTCGGTTTGGCGTTTTGAAAGGGCAACAGCCGATTTTTTATTTAACTCCCTCAATGAAGTATTAGAAACGTTCAAAAATTTCCACATGGTTTTTATCAAAACCGGACAGGGTCATCCCACGGAGACCGAACAGAAACCTATTTGGGGCTTTTCTTACATAAAAAAATGTAAAATATCTATTTTATGTACATTCACCGGTAAATTGAAATAAAAGTTATACAAAAATGAAAAAATATAGCAAAATTCTTACAAATTTAATTTAAATTTTATTTTTATTTAAATTTATCTTGATAAACCGTGCACGTAGGTAGGTGTTTAAATTTCTTTTTGGATTTTTGGAGGGTTTTTTGTTCTTTTAGACCAGGGGTCTCCAAACTACGGCCCGAGGGCCACATCCGGCCCGCGGACAGATTTTGTCCGGCCCGCGGAGAGCTAGCATACTTGAAAACTCCTTTTAGAGAACAAATAATTTTTATAGCAAATTAAATTTAGTTTACTGAAGTATTCTAATTTTATGTTGAATATTTATTAATATGACATATACGTTGATATGGTCATGGGCTAACTCCGCTAACTCATAACATTCTTGTAGGCTTATTGTTATTGTTTTTGTGATAAGTTGGATAAAGAAACACAGAATTGTAATGAGTAAAGACATGTATAATATGCAGAAAATTTAACTTCAGTATATAATAACTAACAAATTATTGAAATGAATCCAACTAACATTTTATACATTTTAAATAATCACATAACTTATAACAAACATAATGACATATGAAATACTAATGAGATTTATGTAATTGAGATTTTCCACTGACAATAGTTTGTAGTTGTGGACTAATTTTACTTGTACCAATTATTAAAAGAGATTTAAGATGCTCATCAGTTAATTTCGATCTGTAAACATTTTTTGTGTACTTCATTTTGGAGAAGGTTTTCTCACATAAATAAGTAGTACCAAAAACAGAAAACAGACCACGAGCAAATTTATGCAAATTATCAAATTGTGTCAGTGGAAGACTCTTATAAAATTCCAACAAACATTTCCATTTGAAGTTCCGGGGCTAGGGTTTCAATGTCAGTATCAAAAGGATTCTGAAAAATCTTAATTTGATTCGCAATGGCATCAAAGTCCGAGGAACGAGTATCAAAATTTATCTTCAAAGCACTCAAAGTTTCGATTGCAAAATCGATAGGAAACTCAGTCTCAGTAGTGTGGCTGAATATTTCACATGTTTTAAAATGTGAAAAACATTTACTTCGTAGTTGTGATTGAAACAGTCTCAATTTCTTCCGGAATGATTTGATATTAGTGTATAAATCAGGAAGATGCTGGTTTTCTCCTTGCAATCCCAAATTCACTTCGTTCACATGTTTTGTCAAATCAACATAGAATGCTAACTTCCACAGCCATGCGTTGTTTTGTAATTCAGTAAGAGGGCGATGCTTTTCATTCAAAAAATTTCGATCCTGCTCGAAGTTCAAAAGCGCTGAAGGACTTTCCCACAACTAAGCCAGCGTACGGCAGTATGATAAGGTAAGTCAGTTTCTCCAATCTCTTCAATAAATTGTCGGTTGTCGGTGATTCAGCCCAGAAGATCTGATAAAATTAACAGTTGATATGACTGGTTTCAGAACGTCAGACATATCCAAACATTTTCCGCACAAAGACTGTTGATAATGATACAATGTAAGACTAATGGTTTTGAACCACCGTCATTTTCTACAGCCTTTGACACAAGAGCGACCACTCCTTTATCGTTCCCACTCATGTTTTTGCCTCCATCAGTTGTAATACATTTCAAGATTTTCCATCGAAGGTTCTTTTGATTAATGGCCATTTCAACTCCTTTAAAAATATCTGTACCAGTAGTTGTGCCATGAATACTATACATATCAAGAAGTTCTTCGTGCACTTCATAGCTTTTATCTACTCCTCGAATATAAATCAACATCTGAGCAGTATCTGACACATCCGTTGACTCATCCAAGGCCAAAGAAAACTACTCAAAATGTCCATTTTTGTCGAACAGTTGAGAGGATATATTTTCAGCGATGTTTTCTACCCTTCGAGCCATAGTGTTTGCTGACATACTGACAGTTTTTAATAAATTTACCTTTTCAGGGCACATTTTTCGGCTACTCAATTTGCATTCTTTGATCATTTCTCCATCGGTGAATGGTTTTCCACGTTTTGCAATTTCAAGAGCCACACGAAACTGGCACGAGTTGCAGCCTCTTGTTCAGTTTTGAGTTTTGTAAATGAAGATTGCTGCGATTTCAATCCGCGCTGCATAGCTTCGAATTTTTCTGTCCGCAAACTTCCTGTATATTTTGAGTAATTTTGAAAATGTTTTGTTTCATAATGACGTTTAATGTTATATTCTTTGAGAACGGCTATGCTTTCATTGCAAATCAAACATAGCGCCTTGTTACTGGACTCAATTACGAAATACTGAATGTTCCACTGATCTTTGAATTTTCTGCATTCACTATCAATTTTTCGCTTCTTTTCCATACTACTAATTCACACACAACAGCAACAATTTAAATCAAAATACTGTTATAAAGATGTCTTAAACTTAAACACGCACAAACACGTTTTAAGGAGTTAAGCAATATTTTATTTAACAACAGTGTCATAGGAACTGACTTGTGGTTGCGCCACTAGCCTTCTTATATACTCCAATTACTGCCATCTAGAAGTGAGTGGAAGACACCAGAACTTTCTCGAACCAACGAGATTATTCTGTACGTGCTATTAGCGCCATCTGTTAGCGATAGAAGGTACTACCTATTTCCGCTTGTGTCCACCAGATGTCGTGTCACGTTACTCCTCATGGCTCGTACTCTACGACTAATCTAGAAATTACAGATAATGACAGGAAAATTAATAATATGCAGTGTTGCCGTTTTGCGGACTTTAGTCCGATTTGCAGCCTTTTTTAAACTTTTTCGGACTTTTTTTTTCATCAGTGGACTATTTCACTTCTTACCACCGGCAACAATGATAATATGGTTTTGGCCCTCGGAACTTACTGGAGTAATCAGTATGGCCCTAAGGCTGGAAAGTTTGGAGACCCCTGTTTTAGACGATCTGTTAGTTTATAGGGGTCACTAAAGCTAAGCCCACTCAGTCGCTATTCCCCGGGACCAGAACCGAAGACTTAACGCCCGCAGTGTGAATATTATACGAAATGTTTCAGCGTGTTTTCCCCTTATCATAATTTCGTTATCGTTTCACATAAAGGTATGAGATTTGGTATTGGCACAAAAAAATTGAAAGGGTTATTTTAAGTAGTTTTTAGGATATCTAATTTTGAAAATCAACCATTTAACTCCTGACTGACTCATTTTTTTCACTCTTGACTCATTAAAATTATGAGGCACTTCCTGAAGAAGTAAAGCCCAATACTGTAGAATAAAATTGTCCGTTGTGCAGGGCAGCGGGAATAGGGGGGTTGGCCCCGCGGAGTTTACGCAATAAATAGTAGGTCAGAGCCGGACTTCCATAATTCTTTGTTACTACCTATAAAGTTGACATCATCAAATGTCAAATTCAAGCATTTACTATTTTTTTTATTTTTTTCACAAAATTGTTGGTTATTAAACGATACTACCATAGAATATTTAAAATTATTGTGTAATATTGGATTTTATATCATCTGATATAATATGGAAAGAAGCTTTCTATTTAAATGGTCGATATTTTTGTGAGTTTTGTATTTTTACCAAAAATCTTTGTAAATAAATAAAAACACGATTTTTTAAAATAAATTTCAAATATTGTATGATAGTTTTATGTACTTATCACCAAATTTGTGATAAAAGAAGGGCAAGATAGTTTAAATAAGTTTAATCTAATCCTAAGACTCTGGTTGTACATTAAAAAGTGAAAATTTTTATAACTGCTTTTTAGGCATATACTTTTCACTAATAACAAACATTCATGAGACAGAATAACAATGGTTAAAAATGTTTAGTAACCTTTGGTACCTAGGTATCCATTGTAACAGTATCCGTTAAATATTATGTGTCTACAGTATGTCGAGCTTAAAAAGTTGATAATGTAAGTTTAAGAAACCAAAATTCTAATTTCTTTTTAAACAAATACAGAAAAAGCAAAAAGGAACGTTAACATAAAATTGTACTTTCTTTCATTCAATTAGAGGGACCTGTATATATTAAAATTTGCCTGGTCTGCCCAGTAGTTAATAATTTTGATCCTTTAAAAGAATGTACTAAATTATTAAATGAAATAAAAGTACCTAAGTAGTAACATTGTGGAAATCATCTAAAAGATAGTTAAGATTGCCTTACTTTTCCCACTGCTATTTCCTATGAAATTTTCATTATTCTATTATTCATATTTGATATATTATTATTTTTCGGTTACCCAACGTTACGTTTTATAAGAAGCACCTAATTTAAATATAAGAAATACTTACCTTAAGTAAAAAATGCCGGGTATGTTACCCTTGGATTTGCAAGACAAAACCCTACAACCTCTAATCATTTTGTTACGATATTATAAGTAACAAACAATAAACACAAAATCATAGTCACAATTTAATAAACAGTAATCACTAAAATAAGAAGGTTTTTATCAACCAAAAAAACTTCTGCAACCACAAAATATAGGTACTCACACAAAGCAAAACAATCGAAACTAATACGGCGCAAAGGGCACAAACCACAACGAAAATGACGAATGATGAGCCGACGACGGTTGACGGACAGCGCGGATATAGTTTCATACGCGCCGCGCGCGTCCTTGCACCAAAAACCTTAGACAATCTAAGACTAAAAACGGTACTACGGCTCTCATAAAAGTATAATGTGTTGCCTAACTACACACTGATTTAGTGTGTAGATAGGGAACACATTAAATTATTTTGTGGAATTTTGTTATTGCGCAGAATCGGCGGGGCCAACTCTGACAGTTATTTTCATACTGGGCTGGACATTTTTTGATCGAATGGGCCATAGCATTGGGCTTCCATACACCTTTAAACTTTCTTGAAACAGGGGCGAAAAAATCCTATATTTAGGGAGAATTTTGAAAGTTTGCAATCTACTCCATTGGAGCCTCTTGGGGTGTGTTGCAATGACGAAAAAGTGTGGATGAAATACCTCTAATCTCATGGACACATGGTAAACATCTTTTTTGGGATGCTAAATGTTCACACACTTTAGCCAATTCTTATATAGACATCTGAATAATCAAGTGCAACTTGCAGTCTTGCTGAACACAAAAAAGGCAAAAAATATACTAAATTTCTAGACAGATATATTTTTGTACCTCTTGCCGTCGACAGTCATGGTCCCTGGGTCGATAAAGGCAGACTCTGGTCCAGGACATTGCCTCCAAAATTTCTTTTAATAAATATTGTAGCTTTCTAATCAAAAAAATAGGTCTTGCGATCCAAAGATGTAACGCCGCTTCAGTGATGGGTACCTCTCGGGAAGAGAGAGATTTGGAGGAGATTTTGTCCGTTTAGTTTTATTAGTTTATATTTTTTAAATTACAAAAAAAAAATTATTTACAAAAGTCTTCATAGGTTTCCTAAATATAAAAAACATTCCAAATAAAAATCGAAGGGAACTGGCACAAGCACATTACGTCCATAGCCTCGGCTTCAAAAAACCATACTCTGTATGTATCCCAAACAGCCCTCTTTAGAATATT